>CALNHX010004568.1:0-124756 GCA_940337035.1 Agriotes lineatus
GGATACAAACAAGAAGCACGCGGTAGCCGAGCTAAATTAGCGTCGAGGAGACCGCGTTGCAATTTGTCTCGTCCTGGTATCAAAGTGGAGATCGCGCCGTCGACGGGGGTTGAAAGTGCTGCCTCCCATGATTTACCGTCGTGCTACCGCCGCTTTGCGCTCGCCGGCCGCAACCACAGTAATTATGAAAAAATCGCGGAGATAATTACGATTATAAAGGCTAACTGCGTCCCACGTACCCGTACGCTCGCAGCCGAAGGGTAAGTGCAAACGCACGAGCACGGATAATCGCTGTGGAAGCCATAAAATAATCATAATAATCAAACGGCCATCAAGGAGGCCACGCAAGGACGACGGCTGCCGTTGCATATTGGTCGGTGCAGGAGCAAGGTGGATTTGTTTGTTATATAAAACACAGTAGCGCTAACCACTTCGTGTAAATGCTACCAGCTACAATGTCGCATTTAGATGGGTGGACTGCTTTTTGAATTTTCCATATTTTTGTAAAGCAAATTACTACAGCAGTTACTGTATGCCTCCAATTAAAAATTTGCGAAGCCAACTTCATCATCTACGACCAAAGAGATAAGGAATACGTGTCGATCTCATCTTTAACATCATGATTAACTCCCGCCCTAATTACTTCTTTATTCACATAGCCTACACAATTACTGAATTGCATCATGTAATTTAAAAATTCCACTTGCATGACACTGAAAAACTTTCACTATTGATATAGCTTCCGAGCTGTGAAAAATAATCACATATTTTTATAAAAAACTTGGAGAATCAAAGAGTAACGGATAAAGACCAAATATATTGTTATGATACAACTGCTCTATTTGTTATAGTGGTTAAATAAAAATAAAAATAATGATAAATTTGGAAGATCAATACAACCAAATGTTGAGGGGTTTTAAATAAGATGGGTATTAATTTTAAAATAGTTCAGAAATATTAAAATTGAGACAATTATTAATGTAGATGTGACAGTAAAATAGAAATTGAATATTTAATTTTGATGGTAGAGGTCAACCATGATAAAAAGTGTAAACCAAGGTTATATTGACAATTATGCTTGCCTTAATAATAAGGGATTGTAACATGTAATAGTTAGGACATTTTATATTTTAAGAGGGCAGTAATAATAGTAACCATCAGAGATAAGTTTTTTTTGTTTGGGCAGTCAGAATAACAACTCATATAAAAATGTACATAGAAATTTAAAAAAAAACTCTTTTTACTAAATAAAACTTGGAATTTATGGCTTATTTTGTATAATTGTTTGGTGAAATATGAAAATATAACATTGAAATAATAAGACGTTACAATCGGTGAAGAGATTGTACAATACAGTTAATAAAATACAAAAAACAAGAAGAATTGGATGGATTTGGATTTAATGGTTCATGTAAGATATAATTAACATTTATTGGTGACATTGGTGGTTGTTTGGAAGACGGGCCGATCGTTTAGAAGGAAGTTGATGGGAGTATTTACTTGATTTGGACAGTTTCTGTGGGTAGTGCTGGATCCAAAGTACTAGCTGAAGAATAAAGAGGATTAGTTTGGAATCATCTACAATACTGAAACTTACCAGAAGTCTATTGGCGTGGCAGTAAAATTAATGAAAGGAGCAGGATCAGATTCTAGGGACAGTTGGAGTTTTGACAGGTTAGATGTGGTTGGGTGAAGGGGTGACAGAGCGATTTAGTTTTGGCTAGTGGAGGAGTAAGCTGTCGTAGTTGCTGACTGTGAGCATTTGGAGCTGTGGACATTCGGAACTGTTATATTTGGATAATTCAGTGACAACTTGAGAAGTAGTCAGGTTTGTTTTAGTTAATTAATATAAAAGCAGGTTTAATAACAAACACTAAAAAGAAAGAGAGAAATAAAAAGAATACAGTACTTACTTTGGTGAATTGATTAATTGAAGTGTCATTGTAAAGGATAGTTGTCAATTCTTGGTTTAATTTAATTTGAAAGTCAAGCTGACAGTTAACGCCATTTACCATTCATAAAAGTACAATTAAGAGTTGAATTTCAATTAATAGATAATCAGATTGGCGAACCCGACCCTGAGTGTCTCAATATTAATATTTAGTCATTGCATAAGTAATAGCTAGTCAAAAGTAGAGCTATCACTACAATATACATATATATACGGATTTCTACGGCTGACGCCGCCTCTCCATCCTTAGTTTCCATTTTTTACTATCCAGGCATTCTTCTTCTGTTAAGCCTCTTGTATTCATTGCCTCATCGATATCGTCTCTCCAACTTCGTCTGGGCCGTCCTTTCTTTCGCCGTTCCGCTGGCACCCATTCTAGTATTTTTTTAGGCCATCTATCGTCTTCCATGCGCTTGACATGTCCGAACCATGTTAATTGTCTTTTCTCAATTTCGTGACTTATCGTTTTAGTCATATTCATTAGTTATCTTATCTCTTAGTTTCTAATTCTCTGTATTCGCGATACTTGACAACTTCTTCTCACATCATAGTCCATCTCTGTTGATTTTAATTTTGCTTTATTTACTTTACTCACATCCCAGGCTTCTGCTCCATACAGCATGACACTTTCCACCGTACTGTGATATACCCGTAGCTTAGTTGTCTTTCTGATATTATTATCCCAAAATAATGAATTCAGAGCCCCAATTGTTTTTCTACCTTTATTAATTCTTTCGGTGATCTCGTCAGTACTAGTTCCGTTTTTGTTGAGTATCACTCCCAGATATTTACATTTTTCTACTCCTCTTATTTTTATATTTTCATTTTCTAATATGAGGTCCTTGCATTCATTTGTGCCCCCTATCAGATATTGACATTTATCGATGTTCATGTACAACCCTGCTTTATGGTACTTTTCTCGAAGTTTACGAACCATACAATTCAAGTCTAATTCATCTTCGGCAACTATGACCTGGTCATCTGCAAAATATAAGTTGAAGAGGTTTTCCTCTCCCACCTTAAGTCCCATGTTCCTACATTTTTGGGTCCACCCAACTAGAGCTCTGTCTAAATATATTTTAAATAAGGTGGGAGATAAACCGCATCCTTGCCTCAAACCTTTCGTGGTCTTAAACTCCGCAGTAAGGGTATTACCTAGTTTAATTCTAGCGGTATTATTTGTATAATACATTCTGACGGCTTTAATAGTTGTCTGTCTAATTCCTAGTTTTTCCATTTCATTCCACATCTGCGGTACCGGCACGTTATCGTACGCTTCCTGTAAGTCTATTAGTGCTATGTGCGTTTCCCTGTTTCTTTGTGCACGTTTTTCGATTGCGATTTTCAGGGTAAAGATATTATTTACTGTTGATCTGCCCGCCCGAAATCCCGCTTGTTATTCGAGTTGTTTGTCGATAATTTCTAGTTCTATTATATTTTTTTAAAACTTTGGAATAGATTCTACCTATCGTTGGTATAACTGAAATTCATCGAAAGTTGTTAGGATTATCCTTTGCACCCTTTTTGTGTATGGGAGTGATATATGCCGTTCGCCATTTTTGTGAGGGTTCTTCTCCTTTTATGCATCGTTGGTATAAATCTGTCAGCATTTTCGTCAATTTTGGGGGGCCGCTGCTTACCAGTTCCGGGTATATTCCTCCTGGTCCCGGTGCCTTTCTCATTTTGGTGGATTTAATTGCTTTAGTTACTTGATCTGTAGTTATTTCTATTTCTTCTGTTTGCTCAGTTTCGTATGTGCTGTTGATGTTACAGAAGTCTGATCTTTTTTCTTCCAACAATTCTGAAAAATATCTAATCCATTCGTCGTGGGTAATATTACTGGAGTTTACTTGGTGTTTCTTTGATGTTCTAATTGATTTAATACTTTTCCATGCTTCTGAGCTCTTTGTACCTCCTATATAATATTTGTAAATCTCTTCACATTTCTTTTCCCAGACCTTATTCTTTTTCGTTATTACTTAATTTTTTACGCTTCTGTTTATTTTTCTACATTTTTCTCTAATTTTTGCCTTTTCTTTTTGTAACAGTTTTTGGTGTAAATTTCGTTTTTCTACTATTTGATGTTCGATTTCTGGATCCCACCAGTATGGTTTATCTTTCTTTTGGTAATACTTTTCCCCGAGCGCTTCTTTTGCTGTTTCTATTATTGCCATTTTTATGTGTTCATATTCCTTTTCTATCGTTCTTTTTCCTTCTATAAGCTTTTGCACTAATCTTCTTTGATATAGATTCTTTGTGCTTTCGTGCTGAAAACTGTCTAGATTAAAAACATGCATATTATTTTCTACTTTGTTTCCGATTTCTTCTCTCTCTTGTAAGTTTGGCTGCTTATGTGGGATGTACACTCTTGCGTTTAGAAGGTAATGATTCGAGCCACATTCAGCTCCTCGTTTAACTCTTATATCTTGAACTCGAAGTTCTGATTTTTGTTTAACAATCAAATAGTCAATAATTGACTTTTGGTCTAGAGTGGGTTGATGATACGTATACTTGTGTATATTTTCGATTTCTATTTAATATGTCTTCTCCATGCATTCCGACAACTTTGCTGTTTCTTTTCTTTCCCACTCTACTATTTATATCTCCAGCTATTATTATTTCGTGGTTGCTAGGTATTTTCTCAATGGTATGTTTGCATATATTCTCGAATTTGTCTTTTATCTCCACCTTTTCGTTTTCATTTGGTGCATATACTATAATGGTAATTTTTCTGCCTTTGATTTCCATCGTCATTGTAATTAGTCGTTCACTGATCGATTCCCATGATTTAATACGGTTTTGTAGTTTCTGGTTTATTAGAATGGATATTCCTGATCTGGCCCTTATAGGTTTGTCTACTCCACTAAAATAGTGTACATATCCCTTTGTTTTCTCGACTCCATTTCCATTTTTTTTTGGAGAGTATGGCAATGTCTATTTTCCGTTTTAGGAGCTCTTGTACTATTTCTTGTTGTTTGTTTAGTCTTCCTTGAACATTCCTACTGCTATATTCATGGTCCTCGGCCTCGGAAGTCGGATGGAAACAAATTATGACGAAAACAGCAACGAACTCCAACGTAAACACTATAAATTTACTTACTAATATCTGGTCCTTTTTGCCTTAGAGATGAAAAACCTGCTTTCTACTCTTGGTCTTTTTTTTTGGCTTGAGTTCAGTGGAATTACGTTCTCTTAAAAACAATCGTTATTCCCTTTATTCTTTCGTCTTCCACGTATTTTTTTGGTTCCTGTTTTCATTTTCTGTGAGTCATGACATTCTCTTATACGAGCATCGGTGCTAAAACTAAAACTGATCCATAGGTCTTCATTTTGACTGCTTTTGACACTTGTGCTTATGCTATACGTATAAGGTTCCATAATGGGCTGACACTTCTTCTATTATTGCTCCAGGAACATCAGTTCCTGATATACTTATATGTGTACTACAACTTTTTCAAGCATAATTGATATGATCATCATTTCAGTTTTCTTTACTTTAAGTTAAAGTTGTATTGTGATAGCGAAACCTTTCATTGTTTTAAGTTAATCTTGATTTTAGAGAACAGAATGAGATCTTCGAGGTATAATAGTTCGTTCATTTTAATGCACTGCAGTTTTCTGGTGTGAGCATACGGGCGCAAAGAGGAGTGCATAACTTCTTTAACTACTCAACGCTCCAATACTTAATAGTAAATTAAAATACACTAACTAAAACGAAAGAACTTCATATGGTACTTCAATGTAAATCAAATTGGGAGGTGAGAATACTTTTTTGCGTTCAACGGAGCCCACTAGCTAATCCGCGGAGACAGTGATGGGTCCCCAATGATCTACATAATAATTTCATAAGGCGCTACAAATTTAATTATTACATCAATTCGCAAACTTAAATTGGAAGGTTCGGTTATGATCTTAGCCTTAATAGTTGAAGGCTCTCAGATAAACTACAGTTAGCAATGATAATAACAAGACGTAGTGCGACATAATCCAAGTGATATTAATTTACATGGATAGAAGTGAGTAAACAATTAAATAATCAATAATGGTGTATTTACACTTGCAGATTTTACCAATACTATTGATTAATAGAAAAGTTTAATTCAGTTGTAAAATTTGCCCATGATGTGATCACACTGTATTTACATCCGGTATCTACCAGTTCACATTTTGATTAATGAACATATCAATACACATTAGAAATACCCACACATTTGTGGTGTATCATTGCTCATTATGTATCAATAGTATTGGAGTATTGTAATTTTCCAAGATTAACTTATGCACTCTGAATTAAGATCACAAATAAATATATCCAACTGACAAAATAACTATATTTGCTTATCTGATTTCTCCACCATCGACGAAGTCCCAAGTTCGTTCTGGTTCTATAGCGACAATATCAAATCAATTCTCCAAACACAGCACAACAAAAATCAGCACAGGAAATAAAGGGTCAGCAGCGTAATCATGACGAATAAACAAAACCAAATCATTATAAAAGTTGCCAACATAACGTGCCGAAGTGAACCTAGCATACTCGAGATTCCCTGGAAGTAAGTAAGCACACGGCTCAGTTCCAACATACATATTACACCTAACTATGTTAAATAGGGCAAACCAATCTAAACTTTAACAACTAACGCCTAAGGTAAACCAAGCCAATACGAGAAGTCACGCATACATTCAATAAGACAAGCCACTAATTAATTCTTAAAAATTAACTGTCAGTTCAAGATACTCTGACGGGTCCACAGCCACTACCAATGCAAGCGTTCAACCTAACCAATCAATTTCAAAATTCTCTAAACACATTACCCTATCAAACGTCAAACAAAAATTTACATGACAGATCTTACAAAATAAATCGACACCGGTAGCTGTTTGGCCGTGACACTGGTTCCTATGTGTCACGTGTACTTCCTTTACCCCATAGCTGTTGAATCCACTATTATAATAAATCGGACAGGGTTAGGATGTTCACTGGTTTTCCGCACTTCATAGGAGTAAATTTATTGGCAATGTTGCCCCACATTAGTATCATATTTTCAGATTTATGTTATAAGCTCTGACCGCTCTGTCCGCCATTGTTCTCTATTTTGTCTCCCTGTATATGATCAAAAGCCTTTTTTTATTTGTTACTAAACAAAGTTTTTTATCTGCAACAATTTATCGGCTATTTGTTGGACTTCCATAATCTGAGACCAGTCTGGGTATCATTAAGAGTCTATTCTGATAGTCTAAGTTTTTCTGCGAGAATTATATCATGTATATTATAGGAAATATGTAATGGGGATATAGTGGATAATGATGACACCTCGCGACATATTTAACGAATTTAGTCTGCTACCTGTACAAACGCATTTTTTTTAAATGACATTGAAAAACGGTTAACAGGTGAAGAAATGTTGGTAAATTGACAGGGAATGACGAGGAAAATATCAACGGAAAAGAAGCGGAAAATAAAAAAGAAGAAAAACAAGGAAAGTTAGCCGTACGTTTTTGATGTTGCAACAAGATACATGTAACAACTGGCCTCATCATTAAGAAATTATGAGACCTCACATCTAGAAATGTCATTGACTTTTTCAAGCAAGTAAAAGTAAATTGTTATCATTGTACAACAAATTATTAATTACGAAAATTTTCTCTGAGTTAATTTTTCATTGTCCGGCCATGGATTAGATTCGGTAATGGCCGGATAAGAGAGAGTCTACTGCATTACAATTGGTGCAGTAGTACCCTTTTTCATGTATTGGATATATCATGGCTGTTCGTCAACCCTTAGGAATTTTATTAATTTTTCATACTAGTGAACTTATTTTACGTGATATTTCAGTTCATTCCTTTCCCATGAATTTAGTCATTTCTGATCGTAAATCATCAATACCTGGTGTTTCTTCAGTTTTAAATTTCTTTACTACTTTTTTCGCTTCTTTTAGCTTTCTGTGTTACTCCTGTTCTTCGTCTACTGGTGTATTTTAGTCTTTTTTATCTGTCCTATCATATGCTGTTTCTGCTTTTAATAAATTCCTACAGTACCCCCTATTCCTTTTAAAATTTTGCCAAAGATTGTTCGATTCTTTTCCACTCTTTTCCAAAATTCTTCTTTTGTCTTAGTGTTTGCTCCTTACATTACTTGTTTAACCTTCTTTCGTTGGTTGTTATATTCTAGGTAGAAGTCTGGACTATTGTTGACCCGCAAGTACTAGTTTTCTTTTTAACCTTCTGTTTTATTTCCTAATTACCGTGCAGTTTATTTCTTCTAATTTATTTTTCTGATTATTCCACAGACGTTTGTTCTTATTATATTTTTGAACTCACTCCATGGATCTTTATTTTCCATTTGTGCCCATGATAGTATGGCAGTTTAATAATACCTGGACTGTGGGTTTCCGCATCTCTCACAGGCGATGCCTTTAATATAGCATCACTCCAACACGATGACACTTTCTTTATAACTGTCTGACACCAAATCAGCCACCTGCACTCTCTGTAGGACATCGGCACCTCCATGCAGCCCAAATACCACTATTACAAACCTATGTGCTCTCGCATTTCTACTACGACACGTAGGAACTCTGATTTCAGCTGACGCTGGTATAGCTTAAATAAGTAGATAACACGGTGTTCATTTGTACCCGCAAGCGCAGCACTTTTTTCTCCGAAAGCCGTGCTTCTGACGTACTCGTCGAAACAAAAACAGCCACCCAGCATTTTTGCGGATACCGCTAGCATTTTGTAGCGAAAAACATTGGCGAGCATTTAAAACTCATAATGAAGCATATAAAGCTAATTATAGATATATAACAGCAAATAACCCTAAACACAGATGTAGGTTGAAATGATATTATAAACACACGCAGGTGAGCCAGGTCAAGTTCTCGTTTCGATATCTACCTTATGCACACATTCGTAACATTTTCAATTGAAACCTTTGAAATGTTCATACATAGAAGGATGCTCAATAATTTATGGTCAGGGAGAATTTGAAATGTTACTGGTACTGGTACAGGTACTGAATAGAGTAAACTACCAAAGAGATTTTTCGCAGCAATAAAAAAACTCGTAAAGCCGTATAACTGGACATAATGTGGACCTCAATACATCTTGCTTTGTCTTGTACGAAATGGTAAAATTCTTTCTTGTCAAGCGTCAATTATACAGAGTGATTAATAAGTATGGTCATTAATTTAAATGGGTGTATACTGACCGCAGCAGAAGTACAGTGCACTAAAAATTTATCGTTTACGGAGTGGTGGTGCAGAGTACCTAATACACAAAATATAAAATATAAGTGTTTTTTGCTCCTGCATTTTATTCAAATTTGGTCTTATCGCAAACACGCGTGCCAGCTTTGTTGATAGAAATTCATTTCAGTAACCGTCAATCAGTTTAAGCAAGTCAATGTTATATTTTTTTGTAGGATTATTATAAATTTTTTACGTATAGTTTATTATGCAGAGTTGCTCTGTTTGATGCGCAGTAACTACTTTTAAATTTAATTACCATACGTATGAATCATCCTGTATATGCTAATATTTAATTGATATGAACATTTTTTCTTAAAAGAAGTTACAAAGCAGTCTTTATATTTCTCCAAAATTTCATTATCTAGAAAATTCTGAAAAAAACCTTCATTATCCCAATATTCTGCCCACTCAATGTTTTTTAAGTTAACTCATTCCACATTCAGAATCCAGTAATGACAATTACCCTTTTTCTAATTGTGAAGCTTTGCATTTACAATATTTTACATCACATACAGATGCGCTGATAAGAATATAAAGGAGCTAATATACAAAATCGTATATCTCTTGGCTATTGAGCAAAACTGCCACACGTTGTCTCTCTAACCGTCTCTAAAGGTGTTAGATTTATTATATTTTCCATATAGCTTCACAAACTATTATGCTTAATATTCTTAGGATTTACCTTCTCAAAACTTGTAGGTACTTATAATGGATATCAACACATTTGTTTATTATACAAATATGCAGCATTATCTGCTAAAAACCACGACCAAAAATATTTTAAGTTGCCTTATCAATTCACACTGGCAGTTTAGTACTATGAACCCTTTTTTAATATGTCGTATAAAGTAAAATAAGCAATTCTGAAGAAATTTTGTATATTATGATTATATCTTTCGACTGCTCAACTATCTTATGAATATAACCAGAATCACCTCACCAATACATAGTAAAGTGATGTAATACAGAGCATATGTGTTCTGTATTTGCAATAAATTATTGTGTTTGACTGCAATATTATATAAAGTATTGGCCACTCTTCCTTATCGACCGCGATACCAAAACCATTGGTTCAGATTAGACTGTGTTTTTTTTCTCCGAATAACATACATAACGTGTATTTTTAATTATGTAACTTCTACTCACGCCTCTTTACTGTAATTTCTTCGTCGTTACTAATAAATTGCTGCTTTTACAAAGAAAATGAGTTTTCAGTGTTTATATCTGGTGCTGGTCGAGACACGCTTTCATATTCTATTTGATACAATCCAAAAACCGATTTAAGTCACTACAACAACAAAAAAGGATGTTTGACGAAGTCATAGTCTGGGAAACTTATGAAAACTATCAAGATGAAGTGGAAAGCTTTTCAATATAACAAGGACTTTTCCTGACTCAGGAAAAATTAATCTGGTTGGGTTAAACTCACTTAATTTTTAGAAATGCATTATACCTTACCTGAAAAGAACACAGTCTGTTTCCAGCTTTATATACACTGTATAACACATCAAACATCAACGAAAAGCTAAAATGCCAATTTTTAATTTTAACTGCACGCCATTAGCTGGCGATTAAGGTACAAATATATCTGCAACAATCCAGTGCAGATGCATTTATGCGCATTATTATCTAACGTGGTCGGTGACAAGTACAACTTTTCTACATTGGAGCAATATACAACTTACAAATGTTAATGGTCTCTAGCAGATTTCTAACTGCGCGGAAGGCGCATTATAAAACAAAGTCTCAACCAAGTCTCAACTATTGGCTGAAGGCGATTTTGATACCTTAATATCTGTGTAGTTTACTGATAAATATACAGCTCATGCACAATTCAAATCGTCGCAAATTATGCAGATAACGCAACTTAACTAAAAACGTCCACTAGGCACTGTCCGGCCTTTCGTTATTCGGGATTTTATCCTCAGCCAGCGGCAAAATTCATCCATGCAGAAGCAAGACGGGCGGTGAGAGAGAGATCACTCCATGGTAGAAGCGATATTGTGGGAAATATGCAAATTCAAAGTAATTCGAGGAAGAAGCGCCCCATGCGATGATTTTAATAAATGCGGTACGTCAAAGACGTTTCGACAATGGCCCAGTAGTTCCGTTCTGTTTCTACGATGTCGGAATGCCAATTTGGCGGCAATACGGATCTGAGCGAGCGGGGTTGACGAGTCCCTCTTTTTAGAAAAACTTTTTATCAACATTTTTGCACCAGAACGCGGGCTTTATAATCGCAAAAGAAACTGAGATAAGTGAGATCCAAAGTTCAAAATGGAATCTCTTAACCAACTATAAGAGTTGTACATTTAATAACAGACGATGCCAGAAATATAGATTATCTTTTGTGGTTCCTCTAACTTGCTGAGATAAAAAATTATGTTTGCAAAGTGTACTTGTTGATAAATTTAAAATTCCGAATTAAATAATAGTATACCAGCACGTTCGCCTTCTATTTCTTAATTTTTATTTTTCCTCGTTCCCCACAGCTACGAAGTTCATAATAGGCGTGAAATCTTCAATATTCATTGCTTCTCACATTCAGCTAGTAATTTTTAAATTTTTCCAAAGTGAGGAGCTGCAAAACAGTTCCTTTGTCTGAAACGTTGCTCAATTCTATAAAGTCTATAAGTCTTTTAACCAGCTTTTGTAAAGTAGACGTATAGCTATATAGAAAAAAAAACAGAGAAACTTAATTTTTCGCTTACTCGATTAATGTAATTATATCTTTGACATGTTATTAAGCACATTTTTGTGTATCTATATCTATACATTATTAAGAATATATTTCTACAGAAGTTACTGTAATCTAAATTGTACAATGTGCAGGTTCTCCACGAAAATAAAAATTTTAAACTTAAAAAAATGTTTAACGGCAGATGAAGTCCTTTATCTTTTTTTCGTGAGTTTCTTCTGACATATTTTGAAAACACAATGTTTCATGTCAAGTGCCTCCGTTTATTTTTACGGTGTACGTCATACGATGCACTGACCCAGATCGTCGGCTGCGTGCGTACGCTCACGCCCCCACGCCGTAAAAGCTTGTGCAAAAACCTCCGCCGTGATGTTATTGGCAATAAACAGTCCTAGCGAATGCGGCGGTACGTAATTTGGCAATGAACCATTTCTGTCAACTTGTTTACACGGTATTTCTGCACGTTGTGCAGCGTCATTGCGGGGCTTGTACAGACGTTTTGGTTTTTTCGGTGACAGATTTTCAATTATGGGACAAGGACTTCCTCGTTTTCTTTGTTGTTTTGTTATTTTGGGATTAAGGCAGTATTTCGAAAGCTGCTAATTTAGATACCGCTTAAAACTGATGCGACACATTTACAACTATATTCGCTGATTTCTTAATGAGAAGTCAAAATGTTAGTTTAAAAATAAAATTTTACATGTTTCGGTGCTATCAAGTGCCTGAAAATTAAATTAAAAAAATGTTTAAATATATTAATTAATGAATTACTAATTTTATATTTTCAAAATTTGAATTCAGAATGACATAAGCAAAAACACCTATGCATTATTTTTGCTACCATAATTGGCATTTGAAGTTAGAAGTTCCGTTCGTAAGGTGTACGAATTCTGTAATCTCGTAAAATAATTAAGGCCGAATTACCATCTTCTATCTACTTTTACATCTCCTGTTGGTTGTGCTATACACTGGCAATCCTCTCATTTGAACTGGACAATACCTCGCCTAGTATGGACAGTTAAGGTTGTTACGATACTTTTGGAGTGTCCCCCGTAGTATTGAACTTTCGCTAGCTGAATTTTTGAACTTGAATATTTATGGTTGGCTTTTGTCAATTATTGCATGCTTTAAACTGGGTATAATTGGCTATATCTTATTTTTAATTACTCTCCTATATTTATCATGCAGTTTCGTAAGCAACCCCTCGTTTAATTACTTATATTTTGCAAATTAGGTTTATTCTTGCTATATTTTTACAAATATTTGGGTATGGCCGCTAGGCAACCGGTGATACAAATTGTTTTTAACTATTCCATTTGTTGCTAGAGCAATGTTATCTTTTCCTGCAGGCAAACTTGCCTGACTGGTTTTTTTGGGCATCTTTTGGCCCAAATTTTTGTTATCAGATGACCTGTGGGCTGGGTTTTTGAATTTTTCGGCTTTCTTTTTCAAGCTAAATTGTCGTGCTAGTAGGTGTTCCTCTGCAGCTAAGTGCTTCATAGCCCTTTGGTAGGGCTCGCCTCTTCGAATAGATTGTTTGAGGGATCTGGAAGTATTTCTGCGTTATCGTGGATGTTCGTAATGATTAGATAGCTACTTACTTGCATCCCTTCGCTTTTGGCGGATCTCCTGGAACCGACTTTAGCACGCTTCTTTCGGCTCGACCCCCAGCTTGAGCCAAATTCCCGGCGGGAGTTAAAACACTCCCCACCTGCTTGAAATCCTTCCTGTCTGGAGTAGACCTACCCCGTTCGACTGCACCCTGCTGGAATCCAGTTCGATGCACTGGGCCCCTAAGATAGTCGCATCGCCTGTGAATTTTGCAACTCTCGTGGGCAACGTTGAAGATTGAGCAACTGCTTTACACTCACCTGCAAGTCATCTTGCAACCTCCATAGCTGGCACTGCACCCCGCAGCCGCAGCCGTCATCGTTGCTTCTCTCTAGCTACGTCCAACCCCAGGGGAGCGAACGGAGAGATTAGGTTCTGGTGAACTTTCCTGCAGGCAAGACGTTATTGTAGATAATATGCATTGCGCCTGATGTAACTTATGATTGAATCATACTGTTTCATGCCGTTAGCACTCCGGGCATGTGTAATTTTATTCTGCACGGATTGTGCGATAGTAGGTTTCGTGCATCGTTAGTTTAGTAATATTTGGAATTTGTGTAATTAAATGTTAGGGCCGCCGCGCAATGACATGCGGTTACCCTCTGCTACTTGCTAAATTGAGGTCGTAAGGATTACCTGTGTATTGCTCCGTTTGTGCCTTCGGGTCTCCTAACCTTATTGACCTCTGCGTTATCTGAAAGATTTATAGAGTAGAACTTTGAACTTCACTTGTGTCCTATCTGGACGTCGCTTTTACTCACCCGCTTGCATAACATAGTTCGGACGCCTTAAAGCTTCGCTATTATCGTCACAAAACAATAATTAATATTTTCATGTCAAACCTCCGGCGTGAAGATAGGCACACTATAGTAGCAGTGTCTCGTGAGCACACTTCGGGAGCATTGTGATTATTGCAGATCTCCGGTAGCCGAGTAAGGGGCAAATCCAAGCCTTTGCTTTCTTTAGCATATAAATATACATACGTACACTTAATGCATTTTTAATATGGACACCGTCGTTCATGTGTGGCCACGCAAACGCACGCTGATTCCGCCCTTTAGAAAATTTTGAATATAGATATAGCGTCATTTAGCTAACCTTCGGGGTTGAAACGTTAGCCAAGGTGGTCTTGTATTGCTCCGAGCCGGTATACGCGAAATTTTAAACTCGCTCCGCGACTCGCGCTTGATCAATTTATTTTCTTTTTAATTTAATACTCGCTACGCTCCGTTTTAACCGCACAATGTTTTAATGTGTTAGCCCATTCTCAGGTCATAGTCATTGCTGCTCGTGGGCTACTATTTGCTCGATATTTATATTTATATTTGTATTTGTATTTATTATTGCATGTCGCATACTGTGTGTTTTCTTTGGTGTTGCTAGAAATATTGCCTGCTGTGATATATATATATTTAATTTATGTTAGCCTTGCACTATAGTACGCACCAAACTATTTGAAATAAAGCTGTGATCTATTCATTGGTTGTTGGTTTGTTTGTTTTTGACTTGCTGGTTTTTATCCTCGACCTTGTGTAAGGTCCGGCACGAGGAATTGGATCTGAGTCTAGGACCTGGCGCCCACTCCTTTTTTTTATTATACTTTTTCAGCATAGCTGGAACCCTGCGACCCTCGCGGCGAGCTAGCCCAATTAGGCCGATAGTTACCAGCCGGCAAAACATCAAATATAACTTTCGCCAAAAGGTAAGGCCGACCGTCTATCTTCCCTGACAAGGTCGTCGAATAAAGCGGCGACAGTCCATAGGCATTTCCACTCTTTACGCATTTGCGATGAAACAAAAAGATATATTACTGCTACCAACTATCAATGATTCTATTTGGTAGACGATCAATGCTAATATTTCTACTGATTTGTTTACACCTGTGATTCGCATTGTTTTTTATACGACCCATTACTGCTGTTACTGTTATCTTTTTACATGTTTATTTTTGTACTAACTTTATACTGTCACTGTAAAACTGATTTCTGTGTGACCGCTGGTAAGTCAAATATCGATTTATTTTGTAAAGGCAACTCGCTGTCTCTAAATCGTAATCTAGCAATTAATATTTGTTGATCTATTACTTTAGTGAATCCATGGTGGCATTATGAACTTTTTATTTGGTGAAAATATATGGCTTATTAATATTATTTGTTGAGTTTTGCTTGAGTTTTAACCAATAATTATATTTCACTGAATTGATCATGATTTCATTGCAGTTGAGTCTTTGATATTTTTAATTAATAATTACCTGTGCTTACGAGCTAATTTAGTCTTTAATTACGACGAACCAAACCTTATATTTGTCACATTATTTTCTGGTCGAAAGCTATTTCTTTAAAACTATTGGATTTTAAATTGATATTTATTTAACTTTTAATCATATTTTAACCTCCACTTGCACCTGATGAGGTATACAATGTATGTTAATCAATATTTTGTATTTCAGACTTCAGATATATTCAGATAACTACTACTTACTGCATAATTATAAAATATCTACTTTTATTTACAGTGAACATACTAGTTAATATCAGTTTCTCTCTTTAAAGAACCAGAAACTAATTGCAGTGAACTTATTTTTACAATAAATACTTGTTTGACATTACGCTTAGATATTAATTTTAAACCTAGAAATATCTGAATTTTACAGTCAATTATCTTTTCATTCTATATATGAATGGGTTTGATCTTTTGGAATTCCTGTTCTGAGATGATTACTACAACAGTATCCGCCAGCTGCTTTAAATGATGGTAAAGATAATAATGTTTTTTTAATAACCTTCCTATGGTATTTGTAGTTGTTGCTAATTCAAGTACCTGCAATTGTCAATAAAATGCAGTTTAACAGACGAATAATGTCTTTAATAATCCACGTAAGTGCCACCATCTTAATTTTTGTTATTTATGACGGCTATTTTTAAGGTTGCCAGCTAGCCGTGTGCATGACCATTCAATGAATGTCTCTACTTAAAAGAATGCAAACTTATAACTTGAAGTGAAAAAATATATAAAACAAAAATAAAGTGTGACTTAGTTTTATTTATGAATAAATTAGCCCACAATCACAAAACATATAATTAAATATGTAAATCCAAGTTCTTATGCATAGACAATTAAATGAAGCAAATTACATTAATAAAACACAGAAACCGACAATTATAATAAATGAATTATTTATTGTTGGTTAAAAACTTCAGTAAAACAAATAACGTTGCACAGAAAAATAGAAATACGTACAAATAAAAAATGCATTTTTAATAAATTGAACATTTTAGGCGTCACGATAGGGTTACTAAAATAATAAAGCAAAAAATCATTAATGCTGTAATATAAAATAAAATTTATTAATTGTGGAACAGTGAGTTGCCTTTACAAAATAGTACGTTAAACCACTGATGGTCGGTGGCAACTTGAGTGGACAAATTAATTAAGTTAGCCTGTAACAGTAATACGTTATACAGCAAATTGTTGGAGCAAATATTAGTATTTATTTAAATATGTCGTCATTAGCCATAAACTAAAATTCGAGGCGTCTCGAAGAAGACATTCAAAATAAGCTAAGGTTCAATCAAATTATATAATCCGCAACGGTAATCGCGTTAAATTCACTGGGTACATGTATGCAAAACAAACCCAGAAAAAATATTAACACGTTAGAAGATAACATATTCAATGTATTTATAGCACACGGTACCATGTTAGCAAAAGGTCTGACTTTAATGAGCTTGTAGGGTATCAATCAAGCGAAGTGATAAATGCCCTGAACGAAAAACCTCAATCAATGCTCAAGAAAAACTACAAGTAGAAGAGCCTCGTGGATACGGTCGTCGAAAAGGCCTTCTCGAAAGCAATGCTGTCGCACAAAGGAATTGATGATATTATCGTGCGTTTCCAACCTAACTTGTTGCCTATTCTTGTTAGCATTGAAAAAGGAATACGAAATCAAAGAGCTTATACTGCACCAAAAATAAAAATGATAATCGTCAACTGAAAGATAAATTCAAATCGGAAAGAAGCGAAACAGATGCAGAAACGTGTCTAACGGAAAAGAGGAGCATAAATAACTACCTCAAAAAAAAGTTTAAATGAGCATTAGACCACGTGGAAATTGCTATGTACGGGTCCTACCTCAGGTTCAGGCTGGTCAGTGGTTATTTTGCTTCGAATATAAAATTACCATATTCCAAATTATACCGGCTGCTACAACGATTCAATAACAACAACACTACCTCTATAACGAGGCTTTCCTCGGAAGAAACTCGCACATGGCATGACGATCAGAGAAAGTGACGTACAAACTAGTCGAATGGCTTCAAAAGCCAAAATAAGAAGAATGCCGAACTATGGAAGAGGAAAATGACGATTGAAGAGATATACCATGCCCCGGACCTGCACACTCGAAATTTTTGGAGGCAAAAGTACTTTTCCCTTAAATTCAAAGGTGCTAAACTAAGTAGGTGACCCGTAACGCATGCCGGTGGTCGAGATTGTTGAATCTCAAGCACACTCGGCCAAACATTCACAGCAACAGATTTCGGATCATAACAAGTAAATATTTCAAATTCCACAGAAAAAAGGGATATTAAAGCACACATATCTTCAGATGGAATTAGGTCTTAAGTGTTACACTAGGCAAAGATTACTATGTGCGGACAGGTGCTTTTGCTTAAATTCAGCAAAAATAAATCATCGACAAGAGCTCGCACCACGTGAGAAATATAAATTAGAATCACACTTAACTGCAAAATGAATTTGTTATTTTTTTGTAGTTACCCCGTAGTGATGTTGTTTATTCTTAGTGTGTTTTGTTGTCCAAAATTAATAAAATAAACCAAGTTTTTGCAACTATCTAGCTATATTTTTAAGGTAGTAACAGGAAATGCTTTTATTTTCTATAAACAGATTTTTTTGGACCTTACACATATATTTAGCCTTAAAAATATTAAGTGCAATAGTAAACAGTAAATCAAAATTATTTTCTATGCTCCACAATATACAGAATTTGACAATGCCGATTTTCAAATCTGTATCTTATACCATGTAGACAGAAGAGCCTTGTTGCCACAGGAGGTGTTCGGTGTCAAGTGATGCACTTAATTTCAGGAAAATAAACAGAACTTGGCCTGTACTTGGTAAAAATGGTTATCTCCTAGGACTGGGAGAACTCTATAAACTGTAATATTCTTAAAACCCTCACCAGTTTGAAAGCAAAACCACATGTGAAAGCAGACATTCCAAGAATAGAACCGTGCACTGATATTGGAAAAGATGCTGAAGAATGTAGTAATAAGCTGCTCAAAAGAACAACAAAGACACATTTAATTATATATAAATATAATAAAAGATTTCTTTATGAATACTGACCACACATTTTCGAAGAAAAACAATTCTATGAAGCAACAACATCGATACATTAAAAATTTCAGTTAAATTGACAAAAAGGATCTAGACGATCATAAATAAATTTTCCTTTTACTCGTACTTATGCGTCGTCAGTCATTACCATTTTAATGGAAACAGCTGTAAAAAGGATAACAGAAGAAAATGTAGAAAATATCTTAGCGTCTACCGCCACTGCGTTCAGGATTGAAAGATTAGAAAGGTTTAGTTTTCCAAACTTATTCTAATTCAATTAGCACAGTGTACGTAAATTCCATGTATTCATAGAATTGCTGTTAATTAATTAACACTAAATTCTGATTGTCATTTTGCTTATTAACGCAACATTTCTAGAAAGTGGATAGCAATACAAATGCAATGACACTTTATAATGGCGTAGATGCTTATCTGTCTATACCACAACACTGATAAATTATTTTCCGACAGTAAATTTACATATATTGAAGTGGTCTGCCTCCACTGATTAAACTGATTAAAATAATTTCCGAATTGTAATTTTAATTAATTTATTTATTCAAAATAACATAGTATTATGTCCTCTTTTGTATTTTATCTATCTGCAATTTCAATCTCAAAACGCTAGCTCGGTAGACACTCAATCTCTATTCAAAGGGGCGGTTTCCTGACAACTTGTAAAATGTTACCTTAAACTGGGTACGCCACTGAGCGCCCGAATTATATCCAAATACGCAGTCGCAAATATGAGCGCTGCTGTCAATTCACAAAATGGTTTGAATCTTTCAGTAAGCGTTTTTGACTTTAAAAATTAAATTTGTGAACACTCGAACAAGGTATTTATTTAAATTATAGCGATTTGGCGGTTCTAATTCTCATTTGTTTCAGGGATTAATTTGTCTTATGACATCAGACCGACGCTGCTTGAATTATTGCAATTGTTAATCTTCACCTAACCTCACAACTGGATTCTTGTTAATAATTAGAAAAACGCTTCAGCTGGAGGCTTAAATACTCCTGCTTCTTGTTCAAACCGGTATTGTGTCGCTTATACACCAATTTCCGGATCCTCACACTGATATTAAGCTCTTTACAGTACCTTTAAACTATGAGGTGGTGCAGTCAGACCTCGGAAAAGGAGCCCCGGCTCGGATCTTCTCCTGAAGTGGCTTCCTCCGGTGTTTGTGCTGGTGGTCGTTGTCCTACAGCCCCATGTGATGCGTCCCAATAAACAGTTCTAGATCCTCCTCTCAGTTGCACTTCGCTTTCGTAAACTTGAAGTGCACGCCACCGCAGACCTCGGAATGCTTCTGGTGTAAAATAACTTTTTGTTGGGGAAAATGCTACCCACACTCTCACAGAAGCTCTGACACTTTCTCAACACAATGGTATAATTTTTATTTATAAAAATGATGATTTACTAAGAAAAATCTTTATTTATAAATGAGCCCAAAACTGCACGTCAATTCTTAATTTATTCAAAATGTTATCTGCCAATGTCCGTTATAAACAAATGGTAATATAATAACTATAAAACGGATATTAACCAAGTCCAAATGACTTACATTTTAAATTAATTATTCTTACAAATAATTAAATCTAAACAATTCTTACAGCTAAAATCTTATCTACATTTTTTTAATAGTCAAAATGTCTCTTGGCGCCACTACACGTTTTATTAATTGCGTTGTTTGTTCACTCGCGTAATTACACTGATTAGTTTTAAGAGTTCACTTCCTTCATAATTGTTTTTTGGTGTCCAACTGTCTTCTTTTCACTCGTTTCCTATTTTGGTGTCTGCTTTTCTGTCTTGTTTTATCAAGTCATGTTTGCTTCTCACAATTGCAATTTTATGCCTTTATGCCTGCCTTAATTGCTCGTTGCAATATTATTATTTCTCTGCCTCATACCTTTTAAGAATTGCTCACAAATTGTATGTAATTAGCTAAATTGAACTCTACGCTTCCATGACCTACACATATCAAATCTTTTTGTGATTATTTAATTTGGTTTGGCTATTCGTTCTGCCCAAACCTAATAATTAATTAATTTGAAATTTGACTTCAACTCTGTGAAAAAGCAAGCTGTCTCCTTTGCGTTCCTTAATCAATTCATTTATTTTAAACAAGAATTTCTCTTCGCTTTTACTGAATGACATTTAACTTAGCATTGCGGCTAGATAAAACACCCCCAACTATGTGCTTAGTGACTAAATTTTCAAACTGTACTGCAAGCAGAGCAGAGCCGTAGGGCCTAAGACCATTGCAAATATTAAAAAAAATGGAAAATATTAAAAGGATTACAATGAAAATGACCAATACGATGAAAATAGCGACAAAGGAATAAATATTGTCTAAGAATCTAAGCGAAAATCTAACGATTAACTTGTAGCGCAGCCCATTAACCAGCGAGTGTTAAAGTCAATTATGTAGGTATATTGTTTTACGAAAGGCGCAAATAAAAGTGAAATTTTGGGGTGCTGCAATTATGCGCATGCATGTTAGAAGTAAAGTGTGTGACGATCTTTCCAAACGTCGCGCTGCAGTCTCCAAACAGCAGGCATTCCGACCACACAGCGAGAGGATTGTAAACAACAACAGACACTCCAGATAGGGTTACGAAAACATCCTTTTGCGTCATGAAAAAGGGCCAATTGCATAGGGAAATAAATGGACGAGTGTTCGATTCCACTAACGATAGGCCAAAGAAAAGTGAGAGTCAACTCTGTTGGACAATAGGACCATAAAACTTGAGCCCAAAAATAAGTGAAAAGGAATTCCGTTTAGGCCCTGGCTGGATAATCCTATTGTATGCAAAGAATAGGGAACCCTGTCTCTTGCACAAGTGATCTATATAAACGTAGACACTCTGGGATTCCAGCATTGCATCTCCATCACTCTGACCAAGACAAGAGCGCGGGTCACGTTCCTCAGCCTCTAATTACCAAATCAGCTTAGGGCGTGCATTTAGACTTGATCCACTATTTGTATTTGTAATGTATGTTTATAATTTGTGTTCTAATGTAAATAAAAAGGAAGGTTAGTGTTTTCCACGTTCGTTTATACCGTATTACACTAACCAAATACCTAAAAACTATTTACGAAACGTTTTAAACTGCTACTTGAAAATGACGTCAACATTCTATCGTTTATTAAACGCAGAGCAACGGTTTATTTATAAAACTAAAAAATAGCAATAGAAAAGGGAATTAAAAGAATTCTGTAAGTTATTAGCTTTTCTCTTACCCTTAGGTCAGCTTTCTATATTTTACTTCAAAAATTGTTCGCTATAAAAATGTGCTTGAGGCCCGTCTCTAGCTACAGTGAAGACGTCGTGTATCCTTTATTAATGAGATGTCGAAATTATCTGGGCGCCAACAAGTTCAATTACTCTCAAGTACACTTATATAGGTAGAACAAAACTTATAAACTTTGCCATTTATATATAAAGCACAATACAACTCTTGAAACTTTAAAGTTTGAATGAAAGAAGCAATTATTTATATAGGTAGCTTTATTGATAATTATAGTATTGGTCAGTGTATTCTCGTTGTATTTTGGGAACAATTATCAACTCCTAATTTCTATCTAAGCAATAGTTCGTATTATAAAACGGGGTACCCCACTTAAGCTTACATCAATTTGACTTTCGAACCACTATATTTGACGTTAATACTAACTCACAGAAATATAATAGCTAGTGTATTACTAAGAGGTCATAAACTGTTTTTACTTTTGAGAATATACGAAATATCCCAAGATTATCTTTACTCTACTTATCTGGTAATTCGTTACGCTTGTGGAATCGAAGACCAGCTCCTGATAAGACCAATCAGCCTGCAACACCACTCGATCCGCTCTCCCAACTGCCACTCTAACAGCCGCTAAACGCCAGCTGTCATTTGACCGCAAGAAATCGCTCCGTAGTGAAATTCTTATGATGTTCAAACTAATGCGTTTCCGTTGCCCCAAACTTGTTGCTATAATATCCAATTACGAAAATAGAATCAGGTAGATCTAAAATCAACTAAACATACCCTGTACTAGCAGGAAAAAACTATGCAACGCTTTCCATGGTTCCTAAATCAGTCAATATGACCTGGAGCTAAATCCGTTGGAAAATGGTACCCGCCGTCAAAATCTGCCTCCAGAACGCTTCGATAATATCCACATACTATTAACAAAGAACGAGAAATCCCGAGTTCCCCACATATTCACCATCTACAACTGACTGCCGAAATTATTTTCAGTTCCTCGCTGAAAAGAGAACTCGATACTTCGTCGAACCTTTCTCTTAATAAAGAGTAATTGCCGTTTTGCTTAGATTCATTAAAATGGGTGTACAACACACAGTCATTTGTCGCTTGAAAATTGCATTGGCTTTAGCTTCCATTTGATGGGTTTAGTTTGGTAGCGATAGCTGTATTTGGCAGCGTTTAACTCATGTGCGTTATAAAATGATAAATACATTTTTATTTTCTAACAATATATAGTAATACTAATTTCATTGCAATACCATTACATAAAACGTTCCGTGTAAGCATGATGCCTAACGAGCAAGTGATAGCGAGCTTTTTGTCCGTGTAACCACCTAAAGTTCTGGTAACGATCGAGCATTGCAAAACGTTTGTGGTATTTTGTTGGTTTAGTGCCCACTAGAAGTACGTTCCACTCACTACGCCTTCGTAGTATCCAACTGCCAATACCTTGCACATTGCATTGCCATTTCTTCATTTCTTACGAAGGCGTAATGAGTGGAATTACCACATAAGTAGGATGTCAGACGATAGGATCGCAAAATCAGTAAGAAGTTCCAGACCAACAGGTAGAAGATCGTCACAAAGGGCAAGAAAACAGTGGAAAGATTCGTTGTAATAACAGGATTTAAGCCTACCAATTAAGTAAAAAAAGAACAGGAAGTATGTTGCTATGATATTGACGATAAGCAGCCCGTTAAAATTCTTAACCCACAGAGACAGAGTTCAATAAACAGGTGTTTACTTCATGGAATACCATAATCGAATTTTACCTATCAGCAGTCTATTAATCTTCTGCGCATGAATGCGGTGGTTACCGCAATGATTTTGGTAGAAACTTCTTGTGTTCTTTTCATGGTTTATGATTTACACGCAGACGCTTTTTCTGTGAGGTTTTAACATATTAATTACAATATTGGAATATGAGATAATGCTCACTTTACTTGTAGGGATTTCTGCTTCGCTGAATCGTTTCCTCGAGCAAGAAACAAATAAATTTTCATTCTTACCAAAAATCTTCGTTTGGTATTGGGGTATTGGATCCATTAATTATTCTCGTTGAATATGATTTGTTATGTTATATTTTATGTGTTTTTATAGAGTTAGCAGTATTTGTTTATTATATCTTTTTTAAATTATCTTTTGGAATTTTATGTAGTTTGTGTTAAGAGTGAACTCAAAATTTGCTATACACTTCGGCAACTCCAATCTATGCATTTTTAGGAAAAGTTTTATAAAAAATTAGATTCTGAATCCCAGGTGTAACACAATTTATCATTTTAGGTTTACCAGAACTAAAACCAATTTATCGACTAATATTGAGTAATAAGCAGCATAGCCTTACAATGCGTAACTTTTCATTTCGATTACAGAATGTGGAAACACAAGTGCAGCTGCAATGTAAGGTGTATTAAACTCAGAAAACGTATCAAGAATAAAGAAAAGCAGATATACATGGTGGCCGTGAAATTTGGGGACCCATTTACATAAGAAATGGTGAACATTTAATTTTTTTGGAATAATGGCCGGGTTGGTAAGTCGCGGCCCTGTAAAGTTGAATTAAAAGCTTTTTTTTAAATATCTTTTCAAACTACCTGTGTCGTATTATGAGAGGAAAAATAATTTTATAGAAAAAACTTCTCTTGACATTTTTAGCTGAACATAATCGTTCTTGAGGTACACTCAAAAATGTCTTCCAGTGTGGTATTCCTAATTGTACCAAGTGTCACACTATTTAAAGAAGCAGCAAAACGACTATTTGGAGCCAAAAATGGGAAGAGAACTTTTTTATGTAAAATTAATTTTCCGTTCATACTACGACACAGGGTGCTTAAATAAACCTGTCTTTTTATCAAAAATATATCTTAAACGCCCCAACTACCCCATTACTGAAATTAAAGCTTACTTTAGTAGACTGGACTTTATTCTGTAATAATTAATAATAATCTGCCGGTGGGTTTTAATATATTTTTAAAATATCATCTTAATTTTTTAATTTGAACCTTTAGAAAAAAATATTTGAAAAATCTTTAATTATTTTTATGTAGTTAATGTTGTTATTCTATGGCCCCGATTTTCATAACCACCCTGTATAGAACAATAATAAGACCATCTGTTATGTACGCAAGTGGGGTCTTAAATCAAAAATATTTGCAAAAGCTAGGCATATGGGAAAGGAAGATACTGAAAAGGATGTATGAAATATTAAAAATAACAAAGGCCCTGTATTGAAATTATTCTTTCAAATAATATTTAATTTCAGTTTTCTCTAGCCAATAACAATTTTCTCATACTTTTTTACAAAATGGTACTTAAATAGACTAGTCAATAATAACAAAGTAAATTGAAGTCATCTGCCAATATCAAATATTTGTTAAAAACTCGGGACACTGAGGTGTATCAAGTTTCTCATGGCCGCCATATGCCAACTTGTTCTGTCACAGAGTAGACGTCAAATCTATAAGCTCGATTTTTTTTTTTTGATAACTTGGTTATTTTAGTAGTACAACATAAAGTTTTATATGTAACACGTATGCGATTATACTTTATTAACTCGTCTTTTCATTAACGTCGTTGGCAAGCTCGCTCGATTCTAAACATATCTCGTTAAATAAAGTCTTATATTAGGTACTTATTACATAAATAACTATTATTTAAATTTTAAAAAAATCTGCGTTACCCTTATATTTGAAAATATGAGAACTAGGGTAGCACTCATAATTTCTACAAACTAACCGATCAAGTTTACCACGGAAATCAAACTTGCCATGCAACAAATGTTCTTTTCTTGTTTGACAGTTCAAATTTAGCTTTGATAATTGCAACAGTTATTATACAAGTTAATTTTGAAATAAGTGTTGTGCAATAACACTAAATTTAACTAGAGAAAACTTTAGAGCAATGATTTACTATGACTTTAAAAGTTCCCTTCTTCGAAAGAAAGCTTTGGACGACTTGATGCTGCACTTGGTGACTAAGCGATTTCACAAACGACTGTTTATAGCTGGTTTAATTAATTTAAATTTTAACGAGTGTAATTAGCAACGATTTTCGCGATGGAAGACTAATTTTAGCAGTTACCGAAGGAAACATAGACGCCATCTGAAGAGTGAATCAGGAGGACAATCAAGTCACATATAGAATTATTAAAAACATCTTGCACATTAAACAAGATTTTACATTATTATTTGGGTGTAAGAAAAGTTTGTTGTCGGTGATACCACACAGTTTAACAGAAGCATGAATGGTTTAAGAAAACTTAAGAAATATTATGTAGATAGGTCTAAGGCAGTTTACAGCATTATAACTGGTGACGAAAGCTGGATATATGCATTTGAAGCCGAATCTAAGCGGCAGTCTGCACAATGGGTGTTTTCAGAAAATTCTAATCCAGTTACAGTGAAGCGACCTCCAAGTGTTGGTAAGAAAATGATTGCTTGCTTCTTTTGAAAAGCAGCACCTGTCAGTCATGCTTGAAAATAAAAGTACGGTTACCGCAGGATGGTACAAAACAGTATACCAGACGTTATTCAAACAGCTCGTTTACGGTTCCCAAGAAGTGAAATCGTTCAGTACCATGGCAATGCTTCAAGTCATACTCCACATCAAACAAAATAATTTTTAGAAGCTTTCGGGTTAAAAACCTTCCAATTACTTTCTATTTCCTAGATTAGATAATTGGTTTTATCGAATGCGTAAATTTTTGAGGGCGAATATTTTGAAAAACCATAATCAAAATAATTTTTGGGTACAAAACTTTGTTTTATTAGATTCAAAAAATGCGCGGCGCTACCCTCCTAACTAGAATTATTATGTTGCCCACTAAATAAAATTTGAGTTTAGAAATTTGTACATTATTTCCACTTCCCACGCCATTTTTATAAACGGCGCGTATCTAATTCTGTAAATAAGATTAAGATATCAACATTTATTAGTGACAGGTACCGCGAAACAAAAGATATTTCGGCAATTTTTAATCTTCACCGTGAAATACAACAGAATCCCCGTGTTATACAAAATCCACACAAACAAATTTATAAAATGACGTCCAAGAATGTTTTAGAAATTTGTCTAACGCTCTTTATTGTAGGAAGCATTCCGAAACATTGTAATTCAGCGCTGTCTTCAACCTACATCAAATAAATTTAACTCCTGAGAATAAATACCTCGGAGCGTAATTCCCCGATCTAAATGTGCAGCGAAAATACCCGGTCCTGCGCGTGCAATAATTTTTAGGTTCCGCAGACATAACTACGGTTATGAAATTTAAAAAGCCCTAATTACACGAGTGCGTAAATTGAACGGTTAGACTAAACAATCTCATTATTCCTGGCAAAAGGACGCTTGTTGGCTGATGCGTTTTCGAATGCACCTGGCCAACCTTTTCCGTTTTGCGCAAATTGTTCCGATCTTTTTGTTTGTTGGCTGGCTGTCGGCGTCGTGTACGATTATTATTTGAACTGTCATAAACAATTATACAAGTCGCGCGACCTGAGTTTAGAACAGAGCAGATGGAATCCACCAAGAGGCTTTCGATCCAATTCGAAATTGAATCGCGGAAAATATCGGCGCCTTCTCTAATTGCCTCGGAAATTTATTTCAGCGCATCAATTATCCTGAAAATTCCGAACGTGTCCTCTTGGCCGTAGCATCGGTATTTGCGTAAACCTGCAAACGCACCAGCATCGCTTTGATTAAACTGTCTTCGATCCAAATAAGTGAGCCGTTCATCAAGCCATATCTCTATCTGCCTATAGATGGATGATGAAATGAGGGCTCCTGATAACCGGCGACTTTCAGCCAGCCAAGTACCGCATCAATCAGGGCAGCTCATCGAGCTATGGCTTAATTTGAAAGCTTTATTGCTCCTTATTGTCGGTGCTCTGGATAGGATAACCTTTTAAGTTAGTAAGATTCATGGCCGGAGGTCTAAGCAGGCTCTTAGATATTAATTTTGGCCTGGTCGCAACGTCTGCTATTAAAATATCATAACGACGCGACGCGACCTCATTGTACTTTTTCCATGTAATTTCAACAAAATTTTTTGCATAGCACCAAGGAAATACAGCCATTCACTGCTTTGTGGAAATCTATTTTCGACGATTCGTGCATGTAATTGTTTTCTCGACTTTGTGACAGAAGTCGCACATAAAATGCTTTTGCGCCAGGAGGCTACGCTCTTTGAGATTCGACTACGAAATTGCAGGCAGTGCTTATGTGATTATAAATGATCTAGTTCGTCAGTTATTAGTGACAACGCGATGCTCTAAATGGAAAATTTGTATTCTCGTCTGCATTTGGTCTCGAAGAATTTTGAGAGGAGAACTAATCTCGTCGCGAAATTTTCTCAACTTGCTAACTCTCAAAATATATTTTACTTTTTTATATTTGAGCTTAGTTACACATGCTCAAAAAAAAACGAATAGTATTACCACGAACGGCAAGTAATTTTAGACTGAAGCCTCAGGACCAAACAGACTCAATTACCATAACTACCTTCAAATCCTACCAAAAAAACATTTAGATTACATGAATCAATCGGAGGGCCGACTAGCTAAAGTAAAGACGGTGTGCGGTTCCCTTCTATAATTAGGAAAGGGTGCTCAAATTACCAGAGAGCGTTAAAAGTATTTTGATAGAAACGATAAGACCACTATATCTACAGTCACCAAGTCACATAGCCTAATTCGCTACAGCCTAAAACAGACTCCAAAAAGTTTTGACACACGAATTTCTTGCGTCAACCATACCCAAAGCCAGAGTTAATAATGAATAAGCTTAAATTTATATAAATAAAGAACATTCTAGTACAACGATTAATTACAAGTACCCGCGGAAACTACGAGTACAAGCAACGCTACAGGCGAAAGATACAAACACAGCCAATTCTCTTCTTGCCTCTTAATTCCGGAAGTTCAAAAGCATTGGTGATAAGTTGCGCGAAATCGCAATGCACAAGGATTAGACAAAGTAATTTCAATATCGTAACACCTAACAAAGTTGCCCATTTAGAAAATACCTGAGTATACCTAACCTAACTTTCACAATTTAAATTGAAACCGCAGTAAGATTGCTTCGAATTCTTTAATATGAATACCTTTTCCAGGTTTTTAAAATACTTCTTACTATTCACCAAATAGACGCATAAGAAGATTGCACTTGCTTCTTACGTGTCCTGTCTTTAAGCGTTTGCAACGTATGCACGCAACTGACCAAGTTTAACCATAAAATAATTTTAAATATGAATAACTGGATGTAGTAATTTCACGTATTCTTGGTGCAATATTGGTACTCGTTGTTTTGAACAAACTTTAAATGCAGAACTGTAAGTGGTTCACAGAAAATGCTTCTACAATACGTTCCACTAGCGTTTCGTCAAACATGTACTTTCTACAGGGTGGTTGTTCAGTCATTTTGAATTACCACTTTGCCTGTAGGTGGATAGGCAGAGTTGGTACAGTACCTTGGCCAGGGCAATAATCTGATCTTACATGTTTAGATTATTATTTATGGGGTTTCATCAACCTCAATCACCAACAACGGCCAAAGACTCGAAAGAATGTATCTAACAAGTCGCTCACGCAGAAATTATTTGTCTAAGATTATCTTTACGGAATATAATATCATAGCCGTGCAACTGTTTTTATACCTACTAAAAACAAATAAATGTAATCTTCTTATACAACGTGCCCCAGGATTGATGTTATAAGAGTTATGACATAAAAATGTACTTCAGATGAACCGGGTGTCTGGTTTAGCCTGGTACTGGCAACAACCCTTTTAATGTCTACAAAATTATGTTTAAGTTTCAAATGATTTAACATTGCTAATGTACTCGCCTCTTTCCCAGTTTTACTGCGACTTATTTGACTGTTGAACATTACACTAACTGCTTTTTTATCATTATTTTCACAAATGTTATAATAATCCCACACTTTACCCTTCTCCTTAGGGCTCATAATCTAGGAAAATTACGCACTGATGTGGACGAACTACCTCTCCTGGTAACGCTCTAACTAACTTATAATGCGCACGCTCAACTTGCGAATCGACGTTGTACAACAGGCAATTTTTCCTTAATCTACCGAAATGAGACATAGTACCCGGTCGGGCACCCGATAATTGCAATAAACCGGGTACTCGTAGCACGGAATTTCAAGAAAAGTGTTTCTGGTGCATTCCTACTGCAAACTACAAATTTGAAGTTCAACCCTGCTTAATTTAAAACCAATTTTTCGTCTATTTTGAATTTCATTAAATGAAAACGGCTGTGACAGCCAACAATAAACAATTCTATCGCGAGGTGAAGTACCTTATCTGTTAATATTACAGTTAACATCATGACAGTGGGTCTTACCTCAATGGGTTGCTTATGTAGTTCATTTTGGTACAATTACGTTGAAGCGTGTATGTACGGTATCGCTGTCGTTCTATTCCAGGCATCATATGCGACAGAAAGTGCTAATTTAAGGATTATATCCGTAGTAAAATATACTCCATTCGTAAGGGAAGCTTGATCTTGCTAGCCTTCGTGTGTTTGAAGTAACGTCGCTTTATCCAATTAAATTTAGTAAATTGTATAAAAGTGGATCGGACACCACTAGTAGATCAAATACGCGTTGATATGTTTGCGCATAATGCGCGAATCCAGAAATTAGCGTGACAGAATGAGTATGTATCAAGCTCTTACGAACACAGGTGCACGCCGGGGGCCCTTAGCTTTCAAAGTGTGGCCCAGTATCAGTTAAAAGCAAGCGTTCTACATCATTGTGGGAATCACCAAAAACAAAAAAGTATGGCAATCGAGGATTTTTAACCTAACAGCAATCTACTATGTCGTCCTGATATCCTTCTTTGGCGACTCATAGGTTCAGTAAGCCGACAAAGAAAAACTCTACGTCCACAAGTGATATAATAGTAAAATTATCAATGGAAATAACTACAATGGACCGATCCAGGCTATTACGCTACTGGAATTCAATGATCATCACATAAGGTGGGTGATTTTGTAACGTAAGGGGTACTCAATCTGTTTTCCCCCATTACTGTTCACTGCCAAAGAGTAGCTGAGAGCCAGGGCTCTAATATGAAGAATTCCAATAAAATTATCTATTCAAAATATGTAGAGTTGAGTAAAATGTGAAATTAATTATTACAACCAGTTGTACAATTTCAAAGCAATAAGGAGGCTTATTGTGGGTGGGACTTCTGGCGGTCACCTGGAAGCGCTGCAGCTTGTGAGCGTATATCTGCTGCAGTCGATGATTGACACAGGAAACAAACATGTGCGGCCGGCAAAGAATTTAAAGCATTGCTACTTTATTGGTGACTCTTTATCATCTCGCTGTAATAAAATGACAACACATGAAAGTCAATACGGAAGGAATAAACGTATGTATGGGAATGCTGGAATTGTCCCGGCCTCCTTAATTTGAGTTGTAATTATCGGAATCGCACGCTTGGTTAAAGATTTAGTGCATTGGAAAGCATGCTTGCGCGATACTTTGTAGGAGATCTAGCCGATGGACGACGATTACAGGCGGAAAGGAGTTCGGGGTATACTCTCACCAAAAACGGGGCTGTAGCTACTAAGTCAAGATTTTTGTCGTGAGTGGAGGAACCGTCCTCACCGAAATCGGCGCGGTAACAGTTCAACCGGGGAGATGATAAAACTGGGGAACTTGTTGGTCAACTTCGGATCCAGAAGACTTTGAGCTCTTCGCTGGGTGAAGCTGGATCACAACTTAAGTGTTTTCTCTGGCTCGGGATGCACCCTTATATCGAGCCTCCCTCTGTTTAGCTAATCTACGGGGAAAAGTGGGTCTGCGATGTGGTTGACCAAATTATCTTAAAGAAGGAACAATTATTGTAAGTTTCGCCTTAATCCGTTGGTGATCAGATAATCGCCCAAAATTATAAAATTCGCACGAGTAGAAACGTCACAATTTACACCAGAATCTGCTATTTACGAGCAATCATCGAAGCCCGGGCTGTGTGAGTTACCGGAGCCAGCGTATGGGCTCTGTATTCTTTGGTGTTGTGCGCTTTCTAAATAACACTGCGTAGTAAACTGTCAGCAAAGATGCATAGTAGAAAAAACTGTCAATGCTTCGGTTTAATTCTTGTTAACATAAGGGCATGGTACAAACGTGTGTGAATCGTTGTTGAATAGTTAATTATAGCACTAGTTAGCATTGTTCTTTTAAAGGAAATATATCTGTTGTTGATTTCTGTCTAAGCAAGTTGGATATTAATTTTATTGCGCTTTGTAGCTAAAAGATGTATAGCATAGCACGAGTCCAGGATCAACTTCTGGTAACTATAAAATAAACAAGAAGAACAATTCGTATTGCTATTGAGCTAGCTGGCAATAAAAATTTAATGAAACTGTAGGGGCTCAAACACGCTTAAACAAGTCCAAAAGTCGTTGCGTTACAAATTGATGCTCAACGTTCGGGTACAAATGGCCGCGTTATACTAAAATTTGCTGTTATCGAAAAATGGAAAATTAAAAAATGGTCCAAGGCGCTTAAGTAACCATCGGCATTGGCGGTTTCAAACAAACCTGCGATTCGAGTATTGTTTCCTTTGTTGGAGTTGAGTTTAAGATACAGCAATAAGTTCAATCTCAAAAACAAATTGAAATGCAGGTTTAGGAAAATTAACCAATTTATTTAGAAAATTTATATGGAAACAACTAGAGAAATGACCCATAAGTTAATTAATAAACAGGAAATCTAAGTTCTTGAAGGGAAAGTCAAACATTCTATTGAAACAAAATGAAGCCCGTTACAACACAACGTTAATGACGTTGATATCGTTCATGCGACTCTCTTGGAACGGATACAGTCGAGTGTCAAACTTGTAGACAGAATTTAATAAGTGTGGAAAACAAAATGTCACGCTTGGGGCTTAAATGCGCCTGCACAAACGGCTGCACTACAATTTGACACCCAAACATAGGGGTGCAAATGGTCGCGTTAGAATTTGGACATATTCCGAATATTATTTGTTTTCAAAGTTTAAACCAAGTTAAGAAGGTCGATTTTTCTCTAAGAGAGACTGATGAAAGTTGTAGTCACAATTTTCAGACCAAAAGATACATGTTGATAGAAGAAATTTGGCAAAGAGTTGAACCTTTCTTGCTTCAAATGGATGCGGTCGAGAAAACAATGCAGACTACCTAGTGGCAAGTAGCCAAGCGCATTTTCAAATCCTAATGGAGGACAATAAAATCGTTGAATAAGTCGAGCGCTTGGAATATATACGTATAGGCTGCTACTAACAGCAAATACAATGTAAGACTCAGAGCTCCAAACCAAAATTTTTCAATGACTAACCAGTTTCGAATAGTATAAAAAACGTTTAGGCTACATGAAAAAATTGGAGGGCCGACTAACTACAGTGGAGACGGTGTGCGATTCTTTCCCTATTTCTAAATAGGAAAGGTTATTCACAATTACCAGGGAGCGCCTAAAAGCATTTTATACAACTGATAAGTATATTAGCTTAGGAGAACTTTTAAACTCACTAACGACTACGCGTAGCCAATTCGCTATAACCTGAATCAGACTTCAAAATGAGTCGATACCTCAATAGCTTGCATTAGCCATACACAAAATTATAGTACATATGAACAAAGTTTATGTTAATTAACAACAATACATATAATAAAGAAAGTTACAACAATTTAATGTCAGAACTCGCATAAAACACACAACAGCTATCTCATAGCATGAGTCGAAAGTTACAAGCGCGGTGTACACTACTGTGGCCACTGATTTCATACGTTCCAATTTTAAATAATACCAAATTTCTATGATGTTGCAGGCAAGCAAAAGAAAGTAAGTTAATTACAAAGTTACGGTGATGTTGCAGGCAAGCAAATTATAGTATGCTATCATTTATGTAGAAACTTAAGTGTTCCAATAAAAGCGCCAGTAATTTCGGATAAATTTACAGGTGATACCAAAGTAGCCGGAAGAGTTCAGTTTACGGGAACGGAAACAATGTCCAAATTCGTTTTTATTTTGTATGACACAGAGTTGTGTCTCTAACACTCTCCACTCCCAAGAACGTGAGGCAGAGTTGACGAAAGAAGCCGCAATGGACTGCATAATTAGCCACCTGTGCAAGTGGGGGCACAGCAAGGACTACCAGCAACAATTTCAAACCGAAGAAGCGAACTGGGGGCAAAAATAAGGACTCAGCAATAGTTACAAATTAGGCTACCAAATTCACTCCAGGTGGTCTCTCAAAAGCGTAACACGAGTGCGTAGTTAGAAGCAAGAACAGGAAAGCGAAATCGCGCACATACCTAAAAACTCACAGCTCTGGGGCTCAATCGACGACGGTGATTTGAATCCGCATCTAAATGCGTTGGGCAGTCAAAACCCAATAATATTCGACGAATACAACCCATAAAGTTTCGCGACGCGCGAGTGAATCAAAACGACACAAATCTTGCCCATACGAATCACTAATAAACAGCCTCAAACAACACCGTTGAACGAAAATGTTTGAAGTGGTTTAGGTATCTTATGAGGATGACAAAAGAAGGTGCCCTAAGAGAAGCTTGTAAGTGGAAACATTTTTCAAGAAGAAAAGACAGAATTTTGGAATAAATGATTTAGAAATACAACGAGGTGTCGTGGTCTGGATTAGGATCCAAGGTAGAGAATGATGATAAGCGGAGTGGGAATATGGCTTGCAAAACCCCACATATGTAATTTGAGTAGAGACAACAATGACGTTGACGTTTTTTAAATTTAATCCAAACTTCGTCAATGAATCCTTGTGATACGATATGTGCATAGGTACATATAGATGCAACAGTAAATTTACTCTTAACAGTAACGTTCTTTCTTTTTGAACCATCTGCTTCAATTTATGTGGTATCGTTTTCCTAAACTGTTTAAACAACGCACAGTAGGGAAGTATGACAGAAACGCCCCAGAAGAGCAATCTAAAGGAGAGCAGCGTCTAAAAGCGAGCAACCCGGCTCGTGCTTCAAAATAATAGCGTGTTTTCCATTTTTCGCGTGTCGGAGAATGCGTCTGAGCCGAGTGCATAATGCAGCTCGGGCAGATGGATGGTCGCGTATTTAGTCTGCACTCGCGAACGTCCGATTATTGCTTTTGGCAGTTTGGCTCTCCTTATTTCCTCCCGAACGTAAAATGCCCGCGCGTCCGATAAATCTGGAAGCGAACAAAAGCGACAGGTATTTTGGGAGCGGGCTGCATATCCTCATAGATGCACGATAACGGTGCATGTGAAGCGTCGCGACGACGAGTCATTAAGAGCCGACTACTTGATCACTGTCATCTAATTATCTATTGTGGGCGCGCAGCGTGCGGTTATTTTCAAGCTTCTTGTTACTCCGACTTACATTCACTACTCTTGTTCTTAAACTGCGTTCAAATAGCTCGCCGTAAAATGTTTAAAATAACTGGTTGCGTGTGTGACAGTTACATATTGTACGTATCGAGTCTTGAGCTGCGCAATGCAACAGCTAATTAGTGGAAGTAACACTTTCATAACTCCGGCTCAACATAATTTGACTTAATTTATTTCCTTCTCGCTGACGTCTTATCATAAATTGGACATTCCACCTCTTACCTTTTCGTAAAAAAATATCTAAGATATTTGTAGGTGCTAGTCCAATTGCTACGGATACGGCCCTAATATGAATTTCCTATTGAGTACCTGTAGGGTCGTACGGTTTCTCCAATAATTTCAATTTGATTTTATTATCGTTCCCCAATTGGTCTGTCTAGTTCCTGTTATTCGTTTAAAGTCATGTATTTATCATACAGCTGATTTACGCTTTTTTCCAACTTTTGATTTCTATTCCAAACCATTTTTGTCGAACAATTATAGTCTATTGTCCTTGCTTCTTCGTTAAATCAGTTCTACTTAGGCTGTACATATGTTCAAGATTTGCTCTTCAATTGTTGTATGTCAATTTTAAAGTATCTGCAACCGTACAATACCGAAATAATAGAGAAGCTAAATACGTACTCTCTTGTTAAGTGTGGTTGACTTATCAGATCTCAGCACATCTTAATCCAATCCAATCTTTAATCTTTGGTTTAATTTCCAATGAAACGTTTCCTTTCTGCGTCTTTCCTTAATGACCAAATTTATATAACTTTTCTAACCATTTGGAGATTTTGTCGTAGTTTTTCTTTTCAATTAATTAATCGGCAATTAGATTCAATAAAGCACCATTTATATGCTATGCTGACCAAGAAAAGACGTTTGACATAATTTTATCAAAGGATGTACTTTGCGATAGGAATGTCACAACAAAACGTGGAACTAGTCAGCGCCTTTTATATTCCAGAAACAATTTGATGCTTTAAACGACAATGGTTATGCATGAAATCGTTAAGAAACTAAAGAAAGAAAGTGGTATTAGTATGGAACACAATGAAATCCAAATATGTAATTCGTATTATTATATTAAGATACGGGATATATAGAGACGTATTTTCCCAAACTTTAAAAACTAAAACATTATCGAATGCCATAAAAGATATTCCAGCGGAGACATGGCCAGGCTCAGAGTCCACAAATTACACTGCAAAAGGCATGCAAAAGCGTTGTAAGCGATTATAAAGACTGAAAACTTCGGTCCGACAAGCTGTGCAGCCTAAGTCAGCAGGTAGCTAATTTTGGATGCTACCCTACGCGCAACTAAGTTGCTAGCAAACTGAGTAATTAGTGTCGCAAGAGGCCACTTACATCTACATCGACTGCAATGTAAAGAGTACGCAGTTTAAAACTCGGATCTTGCTTTGCTGTATATGTGTCATGAAACATAAAGAGAAGAATCAGCAATCTGAACAAACGAGTCGAGCTAAGATTAATGAAAAATCTGAGATTGCAGAAATCCATAAAGCGACCACGGTTGTTTTATGAGTTGACATAATAGAACCAATCATAACCACTGTTGAAAGAAAAATTATAAAGATAAATGAGTCAGTTGACAAAACGACAAGCAGTGGATACAACCCCGAAGTGTTTTCAGCTGTTTTAAGTTATTGTAGAGGATTCAGGGCTTCGCATAGGGCCCATAAATCACCCTGTAAAAGACTCACAAAAGCACCGCAGATAATCTTAAAAGCAAAAACTTCAGATAGACAATCTGTAAACCTTAAATCAAGCGGATAACTGATTTTCGATGTAACGAGCAAATAAATGAATAATGTCATAAACTAAATAATTAGTGTCGCTAGTGACGAATTGCACCCGCAATTCCAGTGTAAAAAGCACCCAATTTTAAAGTCAGATATCGGCTATCGGAGGATCCGGTATCAAACAGCAGATAACCTCTCAACCCGTTTAGAACAAAGGCCGGCTGCACAAAAACCGAGATAATTTATTAACGGCCCGCAGATAGGAACCGTGTAATAAATCCCTCGAGTGGTGCCAAACATTCAGACTATATAATTTTTAAACAAACTTACAAACTGAAAGGTTGGTGAGAATTATAATTCAGTGGCGACCGACAATTTATTAATACATACTTTCAACGTCCCTTCTGAATTGACTTAGATGGAACCTTCTGCGCATGTGTCCTACTGGTGTAATAAGTTTAATACAAATGAAAGGATGGTACGATTATATAAAACACTTTCTGTAGAGAATGGGAATCTATTCTTGGGCGACAGTAACCAAGTGGAAGATGACGATAGGATTCAGGAAACCCCAAGAGAACTGGACATAAAAGAGGTAGCAAAGGCACCTAGTATAATGAAAAATCGCCCAGGGTATATACCTATCGAACTGATTAAAGCTGCTCCGACAAAGTTGTTGAATTTAATAACTACCATGTTTAACCAATGCTTATTCAACGAATCAGTACCATTAAACTGGAAGAAAGCGTACTGTTCAGACCTCGGCAGGGGTTTTATGTATTTTCATCCTTGGTGAGGGTCACGTAGGAAGGAATTGCGGCCACATACAGAAAAACAAGAACATCGTTGAAAAGTACGTGCGCGAAAAATAATAACATCGCAGTTGCGCGAGAGATCGAAAGCAAACGTGGTACGGAGCGGTCTCGTTCTCAAGCTGTAGTTGGGGCTAGAGCGATACTGGAAAGCAAGGTACGTGGCAAATCATTTTTTTGTTCGCTAGAAATTACGCCCTCGCCAGTAATAGTGGTTAATTTTTATTGTTGTTAAAACTCAAAGTACAGTCTAGTGCTGCTATCGTTATCACGTACGCCAATATATAAGAAAGACAGGATTGTAAAAACTACCGGGGCATACGAGTAAGTGTAATCGGTTCAATGGCTGAATTGTATGGAAAAGTTATAAAACTAGGACTCGAACCAACCCTACAAGAATCAGAAGAGCAGAACGGATGTAGGGCAAGGAGACCCTGTATAAATGGAATATTTGCTTTGAAATGCCGAAAGAGAAAAAGATGACCGTTAACGAGCGGTTCATTTAATGTTTGTTGACCTATAAGAGGTATATGACATCGTTCGATTGGGTAAGCTCTGGCCGAGTATGGAAAATTCTGGTATCAATCAACTTTATATCAACGCAATTAGAAATCTCTATGAAAAATTCACTAGCTCAGTTTAAACTCGGAAAAGAGCGGTCTCAAGGCTGTTAAATATCAAAAAGACTTCGTCAAGGTTGGTTGAAGGCGCTCTCAAATCCTGGAGGCAAAAATGTGTCAACATAGGGGTATTAGTAGCTAAAGATCTGTTTTGCACCATGTTGGTCGCGGGGGTCAAGTCATGATAGCTGGTGACGAAGACGGCTTGTCTTATATGTTAGGAAAGCTCAAACAAGAATATAAAAAATAGGGATTTGAAATAAATCTAAAGAAAATCGAATACCTGGTTGTAGGAGAGCAGGGGGAAAGGTCTGAATTTAGGAAGCAATGTAAAAAAAATGTTTAGGACGTCAAGTATTTGGGAGTGACACTTTCTGATACCAGGAATAATACTAAAAATATTATAAACAAAGCAAGCTAGGGAAGACGGATAATTAAATAGTCGAATTCGACCCTATGGAGTAAAAATATGACTAAAAAGAATAAGAAGGCAATTTATAAAACAATTATCGTGAGGATCTCTGCATACGGTTGCGAAACATGGGAATTGAAGAACAGAATAAACAGAAATTAAGTGCGGCGGACCTTTGGTGAAGATGATGTGGTGCATCCAAGCTCCAACATATTACCAATGAAAAGCTAAGACACTGGAAGAACGTTTAGAGCACCACCATTGAGAAAGAGACCAGGCGGTTAATATGATATGAGCATGCACGACGTATTCCTGAAAACCGCTGTTCAAGAAAATTCTAATCGGGTTCCTTCTGAAAGATTGGAAAGAGGAAGACCTCCTAGAAGCTGGTGACAAGATTTAGAGGAAGCTACGATTGCAAGAGCTCTCCAAAAGTTTGATGTGAGACAAACTGCAAATTTGATTAGGGAATAGGGCTAGGCGAAGTTCCTTCTTAATGCATCGACAGGGCATTTTTAAGAAAATGATAATTCACATTGTCCATAACAAGTATGTGTTTCACGTTAGGTTTTATAAATCTTTACTGTTGATAAAGTAAAAACGAGGAGGGGAAATGTTTAAAATTTGGAATTTTTCCAAGATACTAAGAAAATGTCTTTTTAGGCACAGTAACAGGTAATGAAACCTGGGTTAGTCACTGCAAGCCGGATAGTAAACGAAATCTGCGGACAAACGTATTACTTACTATTGTCTTCCGGAATAGCAAGGAAATGTTGAAATGTATATCAGGAGTAGGCATAGTAACCGCTAAAACCACTGCTAAGGACATTACTGCAGAAATTTATTTAAAAAACGAAATACGACTTGTCGCTGTTCGTTTTGTATTTTATTGTTACTTCCTCCTATATGTCACCATGATTCTTCACCACACAAAAATGGCAGCAAGGCACATACAACCTTGGAAACCTCAATTTAAACGCATATCAGCGATTCTGCTGGAAATTTATGTCGCCCAATAACTCATCAGAGACGGTGTGAACATTCCAAGAGCAAAAAGCACGCCAGTAGCAGTCGCATGCAGATAAACACATAATGACGGCCGCTGCCCGCAGACTGCAGCAAAATAACGAATTTGCGTACCAGCGCAATAACGCGAAATTTTAAAGGCACGCGTCTTTTGAACTTCGCTCCAGAAGAGCGAACTTCACGAGTCGCGAGTCGGCCAGCTGTCGACGAGCACATCCATCCTGCTATCGCACGATTTATCTGCGATAGTTGCCCGACTTGCTTCTCATAATTCTCAAATATCTCGTCGGTGCATCTGCATAATCACCTCGGGAGCGCAGCTCGCCGTTTTCGAAAAGATGGAGGAGTACTTGAGGACGAGCTTGGGACGCTTTCAATGCTACAGTTTCACTTGGAATGAACAAGTAACTAGGTTATAAATTCTTCTATTATGCTCTGGTCTGTTTTTCTTTAACTAGGAAGAATAAATAGAAATAAGAAGATGTATTTATTTGAACTTAAGTATAAAACAGTGTTACTGTCAGTGCCAAAGGAAAGTTGAAGAAGGGTTGTACTACATCGTCTATGATTCTAGACATTAAAACATTTTTACTTCGTCCTCGATGACATGCTTGGCAGAACTTCCCAAGCGAGCATTGTTCTTACAAAATTGTAATGGAATACTTGTTATTCCTTCCTTGTCATGTTCATGTAAAAATTTAACATCAATAATACATATGACCAAAGCAGTTTACGTAAACTATTTCTTTCAATACTTGACGAGCACATCTTCTGCTCCCAGTTGCCATCCTGTGCTAGCTTCAATTTTCTTCTTGAACTTAGATTTCGACGTCCAGATCTGCCCGCTGTAGCATCAATTTCACCATTTTCTTCCCATTGTGTTTCTTTGTCTTCTTATATGTGCGTAAGTCTACCTAAATAACGCGGAAGATAATGTAAAGGTACAATAAAGCTTATTTGATGCGTTCCAGATTGCAAGAGGATTTATTTCATTTATTAAGCTTTTAGCTAAATTTACACCACATATACACTCATAAAGTTACATACATACAGTGTATAAGTAAAACAAATATAACATAAAAAATTAAAATACAACATTAGCAACTTTATTCAAGAAAGTAGTAACAGTCAATAAATAGAATAAAAAAGTAGCAAATATATCACTGTTGTAATAAGTATTGATCACAAACAAACATCTAAATTGTGAATATAATCTACGCCAGACAATCCAATAATATCAAGATTTCCTGGCTAACATCGTAAGTACTACTATTCTACGCGCTGTGCACAAAAGGGTTAAAACAGGGCGTCACTTATCAATCGTACTTTTTAATGTCATACTGGAATGGTTTATAATGAAACCAATAAACGAGATAAGATAGTATTCAACAGACGACACAGCAGCTCGCATACGTCGACGGTATCGTGATCACCCCAAGAACCCAATCAAAGCATTTTTGACCCAGTAATGGAAAATGTTGAAAAGGGACACAGGTATAACTTCAAACTGAAGAGTAGATACGATCGGCCAAATATAGCTAGTGAAATAAAAAGTAGTAGGACAGGATGGTTAGAACATTCAGATAACTGAATGAGGCAAGAGGTAATAAAAGAACCTTTAACGGGAATTTAGAAGAGAACCGCAAACATGGTGGATAGATAAGGTACAAGATGACCTAGAATCAGCAGGTTTCAAGCTCTGGGGAAGGCTTTGGAAGTATAGGGAACCATAGTAAACACAATCAAAGCGAAGACCCTTATCTGATATAGACACTTAAAACGTAAGCCAGAAAATGGAGAAAATGAACTTGGATACCACTGAAAAGCTGGTATTAAGATGTGCAAAAATCAATGTAAACATGAGGCCTGAGAAATAATAACTGGGATGATAGACAGGCCTGGCCGATGGGAAGCTAAAGATAGCTACAAGCGCACTATTGTCCGCATTATAATTGCCGTGAATATGCCCCCTTTTTTATTTATCACCCAATGACTAACGAAGCTCTTATTACTGATAGTGATTACACAAAAATAAATACTGGAGAGCCTGCTGCTATATAACAGTATGGGTTATACTTGCCTTATCTAACTGTAAATACTCATATAAAATGTTGAATCAAGCTTCGTTAAACAAGATATCACAAGCTTAACTTATTTACTTTACAATAACTTAATGATGATCTAACATTACAATCAATAAGTGAAATCCCTCATCTCAGGATTTATAAATAACAAATTTAATAATAATTGTTAATTTTGTAATTACAAACAGCAACATTAGTATTTTTCGTGGGTTAATAGGAGTTTATTAGAAAATATCAAATGACTGACTTCTTAGGTTGATTAATAAGGACTTTGGGTCTTAAATGGCGACATTAATAATTCTCGACAAGAAACACTTTACAAATCCGCGAGATAATTAAATGAAATAAAGAAAACTTGTTTCTCAAACCGTGTGCTACGCCGCTGCCCAAGCGTACGCCACTGCTGGTAGATCTGAAATTTGGTATACAACCTGGAATCTGTATCTGTTGACAAGTGGCTGGTGCTAGTGAGCTTGAGTTACGCTTTGCGTCCATCTGCTTGATGTGCTAAGTCCTGCGGTGTTCAGGAACTCCCAACACTCGCTTACAATTTATGCCAGGTATTTTACTTTTGTTGTGTTTTACTCTCACCCCCGCACACATCCACATTCTCGAAATAAAAGTAGTAGTGCTTTTCAACTGGTATAATTGACACATTTTTTGTACACTGGTATATAAACAATTTAATATTAATAATACTTAAATTTAAACGTAAGTGACTGACATTTTCTAGAATGTCAAGATTTAAAACGATATAGTTTCTACTTTAAAAATTCTCAAGTCAAACCAACATAGTTTTTACATTATTATATTCGAAGTGGAGCAAATATTTTCGCAATTTGTAGCCGAGCTCCAGAAACTTTTTCAATTGTTTGCTAACCTAACTGTAATTTGCTGTAATTTTGTCCCATTAATTTAAATGGTGATTATAAACAAATGCAAAGCGGTCACGCCACATGACTCCACCTAAAAAGCAATACTTTTGCGCGGAAATCACGCTATTGTTAATTAAACGGCTATTGTTTATTGTCGCACATAATGTAATCTCATGTAATTCGACCCCATGTAAAACTTTCTATTACGAGTGTTTGCTCTACGTATGCTCAGCGCAGATTGCTGTCTCTGCTCCAAATCATTTTAAAAAAGCGGTGGAAGATGTTAGCAAAATAGGCGTCAATCACCAAGAAGAAACATCGCGTAACAGGCCAGAATGAAAAACATTGCAAACAAAGCCTTGTGCTTCCTGGTTTGTACCGCTATATGCCCAACAATGGACAAATCAAGGTTAATGAAGAAGAAGAAGGGTGATTTGCATATTTACAGACGATTTCACTTATTACCTTTCGACGCTCCATTTTAGGTGTCGAGATCTTTTACAAAAGATGGACAAGAGGTTAAGGGGGTCGTATTTCAATGGGACTTTTATTCCGACACCTACTTCCGCTGTCGCTCGAAGGGACGGCGAGTAGGTTTATTTAACAGCGTGGCATGCAGCGTTGATTTGCTTCTAATTGAATTCATTAACACTCGCTGCTTGGTACTGCTCATAATGTGTTATTTATTGTTATGGGTTGTAAGCTACGCCCGCATTCGGCGCAGCAAAAATATACCTGGCGGCCAAATAGTAAACATTCAGTGACATATGTTCCGCCACAAGTTGCATATTTATCCTGCTGACCTCAGCGGACTCATAAAATCTGATTTACAGCTCTGCATATGCCCGTGTTTGCTGAACGAGAGGTTAAGTAACGAACAACCTGCTTAGATCATTGTCAGTCTTGTTGCAATTGTGCTCTGCATGTCTTTTCGCCTGCCTACAGCTCTTCGGGCCTACTAAATTGTTTGCTCTAGAAACTGTTTATGGAAACTGTCAGCATTAACAGATCCTGCGAGGCATTTCTGGCTTCGAACTCTTAAAGCACGTTGCGCAACGCCTGAAAAATCCGAGCTGCAGCCGCGTGGTTGCTCTTGCTTTCAGGCGATGCCGCAGAAGCTTCCAATTAGCAATTTCTTTTGTCCGCGTTTCTGCGTGTGGCACAAAACGGACAACGCGAGAGGCGCATTAAGTATGTAAATATGCCCATGAGTAATCGTTACAAGTACACCACTTCCATGCTTATAAATGATCCCCAATTACTCTAATTACGGCTATTAACTAAGCAATATCTGGATAATTAATTTTCTTTATTACGGCATAAAGCGGTAATTAAATTTCTTACACTCGATTAGAGCCACTTAATTATCGGCAAAAAATGTACGTTAATTTACACCTACGATTTGTTTGCGCGGCGGTCGTAAATACTCTTTATGAACCACGACCTTCTTTGATGCCTCGTTCCAAGCACTCCACACGCTCCCCATAACTCTCGTTAGACACTTTGATTTTGTAATTCGGACCGACTTAAATGCACTATAATGAGGGAGGCAGCCAAACTCCCGGTTAAAATTACTATCGATGACCCGCGCCACACGCCAAGCCAGTTGGAATACCACCTCTACTCTCTACAGTCTCTGTAGTACCTACTAAATGGAAATGCACTACGTAAAAGACAAAATGTATGACCAAGTTAAGATAGCCAGTCCTCAAGGAGTGCAAAAAGTATAAAACTGTATCCAATTGGGAATTCTAGAAACCACGAAAGAATTTGGTCACTTCCTCTATTCGCAAAGATAAAACAGAGTATACTCATAATAACGTAAAATATATGTATTTTAAAAAACTTGTAAATTTAAGCATAGATGTCTAAGCTAAAGAACAAATAATATTCAATTCCCTTCCTCACTTTGCATATTTTTTATCAAATCAGAATCTTCCAGATCTAGTTTCTCTGTCGATAACGTAAAGGACAATATAAACAAGGACTACAAATTCTGAGGAAAATATACATCAAATTTTAAAATCAATTGAATCTAAGTCACAAGGGGTTGATATAAATAATATCATTGGCTACCCTACATCACATATTGTATAGTAAATGTTTGTATTGCCATTTCCTCTTTTCGCAAATAAAAAAAAAACGCTGCAGTTGCGATGAGATTCGAACTCGAGCTCCCAGGCGCTTGTCGCACAGAGACTCACGTTTAAACCTCTGCATTGCATGTGCTTCTTATTGCGGTATAAAGACGATATAAAATTCTGTCCCATTTGCAATGTTCATCCTGTATCTGTTAATCTCATTTTTGCCTGATCTATATGCAAATTATTACTTTTATCTATTCCTCAGTTTAAAGCAAAAATAGATATTTTCTAAGGTACTCGTCCTGTATATATTTGACTGAAAGTATTGCTATGATCCTATGGCTTTTAATTTAATTGATATTAATTATTATTATTTATTTAACCTCAGGAATTTAGCACGTTATATTCTAACCTTACCTTGCTTTGTCCACAACTAGAGCATGTAATTGTAACAAAATTGATTGTTCGACCGTTAATCTCGTTGGTTCACTGCAGAATTTAATTAGAACATACACAATAAAAATTCATAACACTTTAATATGAGGCAATTGATATTTATTTATTTTAAATCTGTATTATCAAAATATCGTTAGTTACATATTTTGTATTAAAATCAATTTCAAGTCATTTATACAGTATGTCAACATGAACCTAATTTTAATGCATGTTATAATTAATGTTTATTATACAGTTTATTAATCATTTCTCTTGAACACTATTAGTTTTATTAAATTTGCTTGTCTTTAAATTTATTAATATTTGTTTTAATTAACTTTATCGCTATTCAAATGAGCACTTTATTTCAATTACGGTCTGGACATTTCTTTCATCGAACTCAATTTCCTTTCCTCTGATTTGGTAAAAATGGATTTTGCACCTGCTACCTCCAACTGTTTGCTTATATCGTCGTCAGCAACCCCTGGTAGTTATGCTTCACACACACACACCATCAACATTTTCATTATTTTAACCAAATTCCTCTTCTTGTGAGTGCACTTATTTGTATAACACTATCTTTATTCAAATTGAATTTTTGAAACATTTTACAACATTATTTTGTTCTTGTTATTTTATAATACCAGCCAAAACCTTGAATAATAAAACAAATTAAAAATTTCAAAATTACAGATTCCTACTTATCAACATTTTTTACGCATTAATTAACACGTCATATTTTTAGGTTATCTAGTTCTCAAATGTGACCGTTCCCATCTATTCCGCATCATTAATCCTTTTATACAACAAATATGGATTTATCTTTTCTGATATTTCTGATAGGTAATAGAATTACTTAGTACAAAAGATTCATCAGCTTTAACCAAAGTGAATTACCCTTGCAATAAAAAAATAAATGGTATCGGTTATAACTTCACATGTAAATTGAATTAATAGCGGTGATTATTTCTAACTTATATTTGTATACTACTCAATATCGTTTTAACTTGCTTTATAATTATTATTAAGCTGCATGTTAATTATAATTTATTTCAAATTGTTTGCCATTTTTACCATATCAGTATATTCATATTTAATCCAGGTGGACATACATTTCGCACGCAAAATAGTGTCTGCCTCTGACAAATAGTTATTGAACTATACCGTCAATAGAGAGATGGACAGACAAACGAACAGAAAGACAGGCGCGCAGACAGACAGACAAACAGAAGGAATTGAGAAAACATGTTTTATCTAGGGACTCTGAAACATGGAGATCTAAAGAAATCTCGCAACGTGATTTTTTCACGATTATTATAATATGTTCTTCCTCTTTTAGAACAGGGGAGAAAACATTAAAGTTACTACTTTATTGAATACCGCTTTTAATACTTTTAAAACCATTGATAGCAACAAACCTACTTGTGCTAATTGACTTTAGCAAAGCATTTGATCTTTTAAATCATAAATATTGCTTACAGTTTTACACTTTATTGGATTGAACGCTAACATTATTCAATCTTCCCGTTTGTATTATTAGAATTACAACATATTAAACGTGTATAATTTAATTATATATCCATCAACTAAAATTTTCTTCAGACTGTTAGTTTACTAAAAGTGCGCTGACAGTTGTTAGCAGTTAGATAAACTTATAGCTCGCTCCTGTTGCGATGCAGAGCATTCATGATTGAATAAAGATTTCTCTTTAGCACTGTTCACTAATTACCCAAGAAAACTAACCCCTTTATTTGTGCAATCTAAGAAGCACCTAGTCAATATTTCTTATGGAATTAACCCGGAAGAATCTACTTTGCACTTAGACATTTGAATAACAAAGTTATAATCTTTAATTTCAAAATGAAACTGATTAACTTCGAGATTACTTGAGCAGATATGAAGGCCGGCTAACATGCAGCGGAGACGGCTGGATTCTAGTACAAAATGAAATTACTAAAGTAGGACGCCAATGAGTCTTTCCATACGACGAATTTTCTCAGTTAGTGACCAGACCTCTTAAACTCAATAAACGGTAGCCAATCACTTGATCACCTAAAATGAAAATTATATAGGCTAGACGAAACAGGAAGCAGTAATCAATACCACATAAAGTAATAGCCTCAAATATAATTGACCAGTAATTAGTACAAATACTATTATAAAAATGCAAACTACAAATACATATGCACGGTGTAAAGAGTTAGTACAGGTACACACATAAATAAATCATAGTTACTATATTACATGTTTTTTCCGCTATCGCAGATCATAAATATATTATACCAACAGTCTAACGCCAAAGAATTTGGCGGCCTGAAACTGCTAGAAACAATATTAGATAAATATCATTATTTCGTAGCCCAAAGCAGCATTTACTGAAACTCCTGAAAGGAAATCCTAGCACAAAGAGCAATGGAAAGTTCAACAACGTACAGCTGTAGCAGATCTAAAGGATCCAGCTTCCGAGAGAGTTCGTCACTTAGCTGAAAACTCCAGACAGACACCCGCGAGACCAGCACCAGGTACCATGGATTCCATTCACACATATTTTGGCGCCAGGTGTACATGAGTTGCTTTCAACCAATACCAAGAGCTGCCGTTGCAGTAAATGTCCACGTGCAGGTTATGTGTTCACCAGGTGAGCGGAAAGATACGCCGACAGGAATGCGAGAACTCTAAGCCGCAGGTTTACTAAACCGGAGTTTTACTATGCCGAAATTACTGTAAAATGAGACCATAATGACACTAAGCAGTTCGAGCAGAACGAAGAAGCGAAAGAAAATAAACTTACCCCGTTACCTTGACGTGCTTTCGTGTCGCGTCGAACGACCTCATTAGTCCAAAAATCCGTCAACGACGAGGGCTAGTAGTAGTAGTAGCAGTATTTTCTGGGACACTCGTGTCTAGCAAGTAGGCCTTCATAGGCCCTTTTTGCCAACCCCGTGGACAAGGTCTAGGCATGCAAAGTACCAGGTACCTTAGTCCTACTTAGAATTTTGCCGCGACTAAGAAGTTTCAACCTTAGCAAGGACTAAAGTATTACCCAGGTAAATCGGTGCCAAAATTCCCTCACAATCTGGTGTGCAGACCAAACTCGCATAGCGCGAGGCAACTGAATTACTTGACCAAAGCAGATACGTTGGCGATAGCCAACAGTGACAAACCGAAGAAGAACTACCGCTCTCAAGTCAGCGCCCATATAAGAAACTTTAAATTTTCTAAAATCCCACCACAGTAACTACGCGGAACAATGCATCGCGTTTAGCCAAACATCAAAAAATGGGCCAGCAGACGAGATTTACGAACACGTGGCTGTTGAACCGTAATTGTAGAAAAACGGATCCCAGTAGAATGGTACATTATTTTTTTTTATCTCAGTAGACTTATGTGGTTGGCAAAATGTAAAATGGCTTGGCTTTTAGGCACTTGAATCAATCCATAGAGATGTAGAAAGCTATAAATATTAACACATAAATTTGTGTTTATTAAGATATATGCAAAGGTCAGGTGTTTTTGTTTTCGCTCAAAGTTTTAGACAAAACTAGTCACTTTGATATTTATGAATGAAATACGAATATTATATATTATTTACGTTTCTCTTATATCCAGTCGCAATTAAACTAGTATCAAATCTAGAGTTGTGCTAAAGTTCTGGCATTTCGCTATTACACTCTCCGTATGCTGCGGTTGTAAAAAGTACACATATTGTACAGTATGAAAGTTTGTGAAGGCCACACGAATATTTAATTTTTTCTTTAATGGCTTTGAGAAATATTCCACAAAGGGAACTGTTTAGTGAGGACATTGATCGTAATATCTGGCCAATGTCAGTATGTTAAAATACGAATAGAAGATTGCGAATAAGTTGAAATCTGTGCAATTAAAAAATAAAATGTAAAACATTTTAACTAGTGTCGCGGACACCTATGATGGAATCATCAAGCTTATTTCCTTATTTGTTTCCCAAATACCTATTATGCAAGAAGATTTAATCAACCGTCTACACCCCAGATTAGAAAAATGTAACGCTCTTCCATGAATTTCTTACGATAACGATAAGTGTGAAGAGGCAGTTGAAGAAAATGAAACAAAGGTTCAAGTCGTTACTGCTGATAGTTTCACTAAAAGCTAGTTTTCCCCGCCGTTTGATAAACAAATACTTTTAATTGAAATTGTTGAAATTATGAAAGCATTTACCTATTGAGCGTCTACTGTATTTTAATGTTTTATTGATAAAAGTTCTTGATATTGAATGATAGCTGCTTATGTATAAAACCATAAACACGAACTTTTTCTGCAATTTCCTTAAATGTTCCGCCTCTAACAACTTTTTAACTTCTATGGCCTTTATCTTATCGATTTTCGAAGACTTAAGACGAGTTAAGTCATGGCTTCATTACTGTGGTTTTGTGTCGTTGGTGCTAATTTATGTATGGATTTTTTCACTCACGTTTACTTGTCTTTGATTGAAGGCGACGTTATTGGAAGTCCATTTTCCGCGTCTCTATGGCGGATTAAATCAGCGGTATAATCTGAAAGCCAGGATTGTCCTTTATACGTGGCTTCATCCGAGAGCTCGTTTTGCCTTGCGACGATGTGTTCTACTTGAGTGGATATTTAGTAATATAATCTCACTTCTCGTGGAACTACGTGGACTTTCACTTCGACTATGACTACTACCGCAGCCCTCTTCCTATGACCTGACGCCTCTTTGCGCTTATGATTACGAGTATTGGGGTCAGGTTCGTTTGTCTGCTGTAGAGTGTATCGTTTTGTAGCTGTTCTGGACATCAGGCCAATGTGAATGTTTTGTGACCAGTTACTCGAGGTAATTTCTAGCATTTTGTTATCGTCGAGCTGTGTGTAGGAGAATTGCGTAATTTTACCGAATTATTGTGCAAAGTAATATAGCTCTCGACAGGAACTCCTCAATCTCGCTCGAGTTTTCAGCTTATTTAACTCCTTTGCCGTGATTTATTACTTTACTTAATTTTTTACGACTTTTGTCATTTACGTTTACTCATAACCTGTATCTATTTGCTTGATTACGTAAAGTAATTAGTTGTTTATTATCGTTGCTGTTTGATTATAATCTGTACCATTTATTATTATATATTTTACTATTATATACAGAGTCCGGCGAGGATGAAGAGTTGGGAGATATTTCTAAAACTGTAAAAGAAAAATTTGATGGAATAAAAATTGTACTTACTAAAATATTTTTTATTATACAGGGTAAGCCACTAATTTATTAGGGAGCTTAAATATTTTGTGTTAAAATATAAATCATTTTAATATAAAGTTGCATCGGTCCACCGTTAATCGTTTTGGCGATATTAACGATTCTATGTAAAAAAAATACTGAACCTTGGGCGACTGTTGTAATTAACAAAAAAAAAACTGAATGACTGAAAACGCTACCAAAACATTATGTTTGAGAGTAAAATAATGGCTTTAGGTTATGTTAATTTATAATTTAATAACTTAGGATTTTTCTTAAAGGGAACACTGTCACTTTATAACTTTTTTTTAATGAGTTTTGTATAAGTTGGGTTTGCCACTTTTGAGCCACCCTGTATAATGAACGGTATTTTAGTAATGTGCACCGCCTTCGTATATACAACTTTTATATAAACAATTTTTATTTAAGTCTCATGGTTTTAGAAATATCTCCCACCCCCGCCGAAACCTGTATACCTATGCGTCTGTTACCTATTTATGACATAAGTGAGTTTCTTTTAGATTATTTCGATATAGATTATACTTTTGAGTTTATGAGTTTTCATTACTATCTTGGGCATATTCGTTCTATTACAAACTCATAGGTGCTCTTTGTAATTATATGATATTTTAGCTTTTGTAAAAAAAAACCTACACCGTCTCCATTGTAACTAGTCGGCCTTTGAATTTGTTCATTTATCATATTCACGATAGTTTGAGATTATTTAGAAAACTCTAGTATCAACCTCGACGCAGGATTCATAAATATACTTTAAAAAAATCCTTAATATCAGTCTAATAATTTCAGTTTCATGCTCGGCAATAAAACAATTATATAAGAAAAATATATCACCAACGCTTAACTTGGTGTAGAACCAAAATAAAGAATATATCATACTTAGGCGGCATATAATTAACAGGAATATTTATAATAAGTATAGGACTGAATTCATTATGTTCAAAATTAATTCAGAATGTAGATACTACAGACCTACCTCAAAATACAATATAACAAATATAAAGTTTTCAAGTATCAATAGCACACGAAAGTTTATTTTTAAGCACAAAGGCTTTTAATTAATTAAGCCGTTAGGCGTTAGTGTGAAATGAGCATAGCTTCATATCCAAAAGTCTTAATTAGAACACGATGGACCACGTGATAAGATGTTCTCGATAATCGTAATAATAAAAAAGGTATAACAAGCCGGTTTGCTTTAATCCCAGGAAATTGCGCGCTACAATCAAACTAAAAGTTAAATAAGCCGTCTACTACTTTAAAATAACAAATACAACATATAATTTGGAAAGTAAATGAGTTGAACGCTGCCATATACAGCTAATTTTAGAAAATTCACCAAAAAGTTAAGGTAAAGCAAGTGAAATGTTTTATACTATCTACAAATTACACTGTATTAAAGTATCTACAAAAGTTTATAAACATCCAAATTCAACAAACCACTGTTTCTGTTTAAGCAAGAAACGCAGGAGCTGTTAACGGCGATTACACACAAGCACGAAATTCAGTAGAAAATGTATGACTTGTACACACTCGCAGATCACTGCTGGTAAAAGTTGATGAAATTGATGAGAAATAGCAGATTAATGCAAGATGAATTGCATATTATTCGAAGACTGATTAAAGATTAAGTAGCGATTAATTAAGGCGCGAAATAAATCCAATTACACGTCAAACGACCTGAAAGTAGAGCGATAAACGATTCCATACCTGAGATGGCATGCGGCCAAAATGTAAGTTGCCTCTAAAATATCGCCATATTCTGGACTAACCAAATGTGTTGCAGCAAATTGCAAAATCATCACCGAAAATCGCAACCTGATTCCTAACAATGGTAGGGGACAAATTCGCCTTAGCTGATTAGTTTTTATTGAAATCGTATTTAACCCCATCGTAGACTTCAGCTTAATTACTCGGTTCATCAAAACAATACATTTTATTTGTGTCCAAAATGTGATAGTTTAAATTTCAAACTTATTTCTACAAAATTGTGATTTTTTATCAAGAATACTACATGAAAGTGTCGACATTACAATAAGACGCCACAAGACATTTCTTTTTGAATATGGAGAAACAAAGTACTGACTGTTGAAGGGCTATTTATCGTAAATTAATAAAACCTAATCAAAATTGAAGTATCGCTCACCTTTTGTGTAGAATTACTATTACTATTTATTTCAACTTAGCTGTTTGTTAAGCATAAGTCTAAGCGATATACGTCATTTTTTTGAAATGGTTATGTTAATTCACTTAATGGTAGCAATAGTTTTAATTAATGTTTCTTATTATTTCGTCTATGTTTTGATCTGCTAAGTATTAATAGATCTAGGTCTGTTTAACTAGGTATGTTCTTCTTATTTCGCCAGTTGACTCCTTTTGACACTTCACATCTGTCTTTGCAGTTTTCTATGTTTATTTTCTGAGAAATGTTTCCTATTCGAGTAACTGCATGTTTCTTCTACCTTAGTGATTTCTGTTCGACTGCTAGCACTATTAAAGGCAACCAGAAGAGCAAACAAAGTTGTCTAAATGCACCTTCGCTATTAACAGCAATTAACAGAACTTTGATGTTAACGCGACAGAAAAAGTACTAAACCACAAATAATTACTTAGATTGGCTATGCAAATTGCTAGTTAGCGTCGTTATGTCATTAATAACTCGCAAGCCACATTAATTAAAGCGAAATTGCATAACATAAGGTAAATATACCCGAGTCAAGGATTGTGCCTACAAAATCTACATGATTGTTGTTAATTTATAATCGTCGCCTATTTTGTAAACAAACAAGTCGTAGATAAAAGGTGACACTTTATCCGGTTATGTCTTTATACTAACTCTTTCGGAGCGGTACAAAATTGCCTGGGATGCACACATTTATCATTAATAAACTTTGGACACTGACGGCTGTCGCCAGTACAGCTTTCAAAGTTTAAAGATGACTTCGTCTTTGGGTTTTATTTCCATAAGATTAAGTGAACGAGCAAATCAATTAGTCGCTCGCGTCTTCATATCTTAGTAGTTTTAATATTAAGTTTCTAATAAAAATACTGTATTACAACTTTAATTAATGTGGCATCTGCATGAAGGATTATTGATATTTGGATATCCTTGGATATCTATTTATAATATTAAATAATAAATTATTCTTGTCAGTTGCCAAGATTTAATAAAACTAAGGATCTAGCAAGGATTGGAAGGCTTTAATGCTAAGAATTCTAATGAAGATACGAAGTTAGATCAATATCTGTTGAGACTGGAGCTATAACTCTATAAGCGAGCTTTAGATGCCAATATAAATATATATTTGATGCCAGTTTTAAACTCAAATCGTGATGATAGAGAAGTCACACGTCGATTGGTGACTTTTGCAAGATATATAAATAAGTAGTTTCCTTTTAAATTGAAAAAGCAAAGCTCAATGTTAAAGCTACAAAAGCTGCTTTCGGTAATTAAGCTTTAGGTGGAATATTTAAGTATTTCAAAACGGTTGAAGGTCGCAAGAAAGCTGTGAACGTTCAGGCGAACCTTTAGGCGAACAAACATAACAATGTCGTTTTTTATCTTGAAACATGTTTCAGTATGAGTATGAAACGAACTGGTTTACATTTTGCTTCGCGCATCTTGCCCGATTATCCCCGTGTGGGGTTACTAGTCTTCCATCAGGTGCCTTTCCAGGTGGCGGATAGGGGAACGCCCTACAGATATGGAGGGTACCAGGAAAATAAAATAACCGAGGCGGACCAAAACTAGCACAATCTTGAGGGCATTAAGGAGTTAAATAACCTTAAAGAATCAACTCTGTCGACCGAATGATTGCCGGTATAAGCAGTAGGTACCCTCTTATCAACCAACAGCTTCGGGTGGAGAATCTGGTAAGAGTAACGGTATCTTCTTACCCACGGAACGAGAAATCTTTCCTAAGGGCGGATGAACCAGCGAATTTTGATCAACGATATAGAGATGTAGAAGGCAATAAAAAACCACTACATTAAATGTTCGTATGAGCATCCATTGTTTAACCATCATGACTACAACAAATCAAATATATCTCCGGGCTCGGATATCAAGGTCCGGTAGGGGAGGGCAATTAAGATCGGACTGCAAGGCCTCTCCGGTTGTCATCCTGTGAAACCCTTGCAACAGTCAAAATTAAAACAGATCATAATATACTCCTCATTCCTTATTTAGAGCAGCAAAAGACCAAACAAGGTTTGCCATGATCATTTACAACCTTCATTAAATGGAGATGGAATTTTAAGAAGTCGGGTGATCAAAACCAATATTTTTTGCCTCTGAATTGCTTAGATGTATCAGTGCTTATGTAAATTTCATGTAGGGTTTTATAATTATAAGAAAACTCAAAAAAAGAGGAAATCTATACAATGTGGAAATGATAATGTTCCAAAAAGCCATTGATTGCCCAAAAAAAGGTAAAACTTATTAAGTGAAGAAGAATAATTTGGATTTTTGGTTATTAAAAAAATAGACACATTTAAATAACTTTAAAAAAAATAATAAAATTATTACAGCAAAATTACATTTTAGAAAAAGGTGGAAAATTTAAGCCGAGATGGTTACGATCAAAATTCGAATATTTAAGAATAGAACTTTAGACTATAAAATAAGTAACACTATTTGCAAATAATATATATATTCTTATCTATTTGACGATGAAACTGAAAAAAATGTCAACCATTTGTTTTAGAAAATCCTGGATCCAGAAGCATTAGCAAGTTCGTATAGTATAGAACAAGAAAATAATAATTAAATAACAGTGGCAACAAAACGTATCAAAGACGGTTGTCAGCATCATTCGAATCAAAACAGCCTAGAATAGAGTGTAAAAAAGTGGAAAAAATTAAACCAGCTATCATTTTATAGTGTCACACAAAAACGAATAGTTTTCACTACATAATCATGTTTCGGCCGATTTCTTCAACGATACTCCTTTTGGCGCATTTGGCATCGCAAAAACAAATTTATAGTTAGGACAAAAGGCCCATTACGCTAAATGATACCAGTCAGGATATTGATATTGTAGTAGGCTACATATTATTATCAAACCAAAATATCAAACATAAATGTGTACAGGCAGGGAGAATCCGATTGTGTTGGTGAGTTAATGTAACAAGTTAGCTTTGAGATTTTAATTTTTGCTTTGCTGAAACGTAAATAAATAAAATACGCAGTAAATTAATAAACTAATTTCATACCAACTATATTTAGATAGGTAAAAAATTGTCGAAACAACCACAGTAAACGCTCACGCGATTGACGATGAAGTGAGGGAGCTATCTAGCGTCGTAAATCCTTTTTATACAGTATTGCTCATTGTTTGTTCCTTCGGAATTTAGTAAGCCTTTACCTGCTAAATTTTCCAGGCCATGAGCAGACCCGAATATACACATTATTTACGGGATTACGATGTCCGTGAGCTGCTTTAAAACGCTTTTACTACAAGATTATATATAGATACCTCCATCCAACTGTTTTGGGAAATCTAACTAATGGAATGCTATAGCTGTGTTTAGTAAACAGGTTTTAAATACGTACGGAATCTTCAGCTTAAAAAGTGACCAATCTTTATATACACCTACGGTCGTATTTTGCAATAACTAAAGATCCGAACTAGCATATCATAGCAAACTGGCAATGCAAATATATATTGTGGCGCTCTCCTCATTGGACTCTTGGGTTTAGTACATTTAAATAGTAAATCGGCTCTAATTATATCCACTACTGTAATAATCTGCCCGGATAATATTTTTATTTTAACTTTGTAATTATTATAAAATTACTCTCTCTCTCAAGGTTAGGTTGCTACATCCGAATTAAAACTACTAATTTGCTATTATTAATTAGTTAAAGTCCTATTAAACATTTAATTGTAAGCACTCTGTATGCCGCTATTTATCTGATGGGAATTAACAAGTGTGGTATTTCTAACTGGTGGGACCTACAATAATTCAAGATGGTTTCCTAGGCCAGAAAGTACAGGCTCCTGATTTTAATTAAATTCTTGATGTCCACGCAATTAACCCTGTTGCTATGCTACACTCCTACCCACGCCACGACTGGAAATAACGAGCTAAAGTGACGCAAATGGAGCACAATCACAAACTAACACTTTTACGTGGCACATCTTACCTTTTTGATGGCTTCTGCTATTAATATAAGGCTACCTGCCCCGAGCTTGACCTCCCACGAAGCCGCAGTTGCCGCCCTGCCGTTAGCACGGCACAAATCTAAGCTCGACCCACCTGATGATCGACTACCACTCTCGAAGACCTTCCGAATCGCTTTCATTGATGCGGGTGGCCTTTATGTAGGGCTCCGATGCAGCACACGTACAGTGCTTGCATATACACTTGTACACGAACTTATAAAACTGGCTGGACCTCCGTAGAATAACATCCAAATACCATGGCTTCCATTTGACCGAATCGTCTTTTGTTACTTGTTCGTTACTTGTACGGAAGCCCAGTGCAAAGGTAAACTTCCACAAATAACCCAGGACACAATTTCTCAATAAAACACTACTTTTCCTTAACTTGGGTATTTAAAAGCACATAGAAATAACTTATTTTTGGGGCAACTTGGCAAAACACAATCAAACCTTTTGAAGAAGCCACCCTAATTCCTTTGTTTACAGTTTATGATTTTGTTGCTTGAAATGCCAAGCCTGCTCTGATTTTAATCTGTTTGTAAACAAAGATAAAGCTATTCTAAAAACGTCATTATATCAATTATTTTCAATGCCTATGCTATTTATAACAAATCTGAAACTTAAAATTATTACACTTACTGGACATTCTTATAATAAATATCTGTTTTTGTTGGTTACATTATTAATTGCTAATAATTATTATTTGAAATATGGGAATACTAAAATGTATTCATAGCAATATATTGCAAAATGTCTGACAACTGTAACATATATTTACCTATACGATAAATATTCATGTTACACAAAATAATTCGATTTCTAGGACCATTTCAAAAATAAACCATGATTGTATATTTACGAGCTATTCCAGCAAACTACGTATGCCAACATATCCATTTATGCTATATCTGTGTTTTTAAAATATCCTTCAAAACGTACCGACTGTAGGAAATACATTACAATATTATATTTCCCCTTCCATAAATTTATATTCTTTAGAAAATTTAGAAATTTGTTGATTTTATGAAAGAGAACAGTATAATTATAGTCAAAATTAAAACAAATAATTATACTGTAATAGTAGGAGACAGAGTATTTAAAGATCTCTTACAAGAGCGGATTCTCATTAGTTATTCTGTAAACCCGAAAATCAAAGAGTGGGGAACAGAATAGAAATGCAGATCAAGTTGAAGGAACCACTAGAACTACCAAATTAAAGAAATCCCCAGGCATGGAGGGGACAGGGATTTATCCTTAACTTATAAAGTATGATACACGAAAACTAATACAAATGCAAAAAAATCTGTATTCAGAATGAAAATCGTGCAAAAGATGCATTCAGAAAAATCAAGAAGGAAGACATTAAAGAGAAACAGTTGGAAGAACAGAATAGGTTCTGGAGAACTCGATCTACAACATATAATAACAGAACTCAAATAAAAGCATATTGGTCCCAGTTATTCAACTCTGGTTAGCTTGATATAAAGCACACTTTGATTACCGCCACCAGGATATACAATAATTAAAGTCTAGAATAACTTAGTCTTCTGTATGTTCAAAGACCTCAGAGTTAGATGCTGTTTGTCACCTATCCTATTTAGAATTTACATAAACCGAGCCTTAATGAGGTGGACAAAAAGCTTTAAAAACATAGGACCTAAGGTATGTGCCGATATAGTATTTATGTAAACTGTATTTAGCAGATAACCAGGTTCCGACAGCAGAGAATTAGGAAGATTTATGATACATGGTTAGACAGCTACAGAAATAATATGGAAAGCGAGAGCTGACCATGGTTATGAATCAATGTGAACATTTCGTGATCGGTAACATAGCGACTGTGATAATTTAACTTCTGAAATCCAACACGATAGGCAAGAGGTGTAGGAAAATGCAAATATTTAAACGTTATTCTACGAAGGATGAAGTTAAGGAGATAAAAGATAAAAGTGATCAGAGCATTAAATTCGCTGATTTGGAGATAGATATGAGAAGGGAACCAAAAAACGCTTGTATATAACAGCATACTAGGGAATCTGGCTATAGTTGACAAAAATTGTTAGCAATATATGTAAAGGGACTTTAGAAGAAGAAGCTGCGGGAGATCTAAATTAGAGAGGATATGAAATATATAAATAAGGAAAACGGAACATACGAAACGTATGAAAGAAAAAAGATAACAAAGAAGAGTGCTGTTAGAATAGCTTGAAAGTCTAAATTCCGCATTATACTTTCTGCCCAAGAAGAAGAAGTAAGAAGAAGGGTGCAACATCTTCATTCTGTTGAACCGTCGCGCATTTTAAAGCGTGGAACTGTTCTTTAATCCTGTACTCGTCCCAAAGCAGGGAGGTTGATTGTGGAGCGAGCGGTTTTACGTTCGGTCCGTGCCTATTGGCGCGAGCCCGAACTAGTTATTTCCCTTTGAAGAAGGTTGACAGAGATCAACTAAACCACATATGCTGTTTATACCGATGTGGCTTACAGATATAACATTATGTTCGTAAAGACGTGTCGGTTGTTCCAGATCATCATAATCTTGTAGTTTGTTAGCGCCGCTTGTTTTTAACTGCAGTTTTATTAAATACTTTTACAATAAATATCGCAACGAGTATATACTTGAGGAACCGCCAGCTAGACTCAGTGGAGACGGGGTGCAATTCTGTAAATGATGTAATTACCAAATATAATAAGCGCCAACGAGTTTTTAGATTATAGTAAATATATTCAGATAGGTCAAGATCTTATCGCAGCAAACTATAACACAATATCCGAAATACAGAAGGTAGCAGTAACGAAATCAGACAATAACAATGCATTAGATTTATTTGACAAATGTTGCAAATAGTAGACAACACAATAATTCATAAAGGCATTACTAACTCAAAAGGTCCACCCTCAATTAACACTAACATAGCAGTGATTAGTACAATTCAATACAAAATCTATTATACCGTAGCTGCGGCTGAAGGTAGAGGATGCTGTCAAACGTTACAGCAAAGCACTTAGTCGATGTGGTCCAAAACCAACTAGGCTCCCAGAAGCAGGCATGCCTTCCTAAGTAAGCGACGTCTTTGAAATTTGGCAACCCCCGGGTGACGCCAAAAGTGACGGACGAAATTCAACTAATTAGATTACATTACACAAATCGAAAGTAAAGTAATTCACTCACCCTGTAATTACAGGCGATTGGCCAGAACGGCTAGCAATATTGTAACAAATACACCGTCTCAAAGATGCGGACGTATTTGTCCTACATACGTCTCCAAGGCCCAGTATCCGCATTAAGTAAAGCTTCCACGAAGAAGAACCATTTCAAAATACTCGCAGCTAAAAGCTAAACTTGAAGCGCAAAGTATCACAGGAATGTCGTCGACTGGCGCTACTTTTTGCAAGAGAAAGACATCCTAAAACAAAACGAATGGCTTGTAATTAAATGCTAATGCCAACTACGCTTTTTACACGTTACGAGTCCATAAACTCTTGGGTTCCGCTTTCATTACTTGAATTATTATCGGACCTCGAAGATCGATTTCCATCCAACCAGAATCACGCATCACCACACATCTTTCTGTAAGCTTGCTTTCTTCTCAACGCTGACTGATTTTCAACGTTTGGCCAAACTTGTCAACCCCCGAAAAGTGCTCCAAATCTGCTGTCGAACTTCTTGGGACATACCATTAACCTTCCAGGTTACCTTCCATGAGAGAGGGATCCGAACATCGCCACTTCCTTAAGGTCGCTGTTTCAAGCTGGTGGACATCGCCATACTTGCAGCATTTTGTATCGTTAAATTACTGCATTAAGCTGTAACCATCCAATTACTGTGTGTGTAATTCATGCATTACTTCACCCTCATTCTTAGATACAATATTTACGACGCTTTAGGTTTGCAATAGTAAGTTCTACTGTTTATATCTGTCTTTTCTCAAGTATTCTACTAGCGAACACAAGTTTTGAGCGTCTTCGCGAACAAAACGCTAAAATCCATTTGGGCACGTTGCGTCTGCTGAATTGCGGTCAGCCTACCAACTCTAGCTTCTCTTAGACTGTGGTGTCACACCGTAAACGACTTACCCGTTAACAGCCAGCTCAAGGCTACCCGCTGTTACGTGTATTATCGTGTGTACAATATAACGTCTCAATTTACATCCTTTGCGTTTTTTATTGTTAAGCAAATATGCAGTCGCATTTATAGGTGCTATAAGTACAAACTTAATCGAACAAATATACAAACAAGCTACATTTCAAGTACAACTTCATGAGTACACCGACAAGATTCAAATACAAAGGGGAGTGCGACAGGGCGATAATATGTCGCCCAAGCTATTTACACTAGTGCTGGAAGATGCCTTCAAACGTATCGATTGGAGAAACAGGGGGTTAAACATTGCAGGGGAACCTCTACATCACCTAAGATTTGCTGATGACATTGTGATCATAGCGAAGTCAAAGGAAGAACTGACAAGTATGCTGAAGGATGTTCGTACAGCTTCAGAGAGAGTAGGCTTAGAAATAAACTTCCACAAAACAAAATACATGACAAATGTAGGAGAAAATAAGAACGATGATGAGGCAATCAAAATGGGCAACAACCAATTAGAAAGAGTCTCCAACTACGTATACCTTGGGCAAACGATAACAATTGGAAAGGAAAACCAAGAACTAGAAATTGACAGAAGGATACGACAAGGCTGGGCAGCATATGGAAAATTAAAAGATATATTGACGATGAAAATACCCACATCACTAAAATCAGAACTATATAACCAATGCATATTGCCGGTGGTGACGTACGGAGCTGAAACCTGGGTCCTTACAAGAGCAATAATCAACAAGCTACAAGTCCATCAAAGAGCTATAGAAAGAAAAATACTAGGAATTACTTTGAAAGACCATAAGACAAACACTTGGATAAGGCAAAACACAAAAGTAGCGGATGTCATTAGAAGGGTGGCGTCATTGAAGTGGGAATGGGCAGGACACGTGGCCAGAGGAGTAGATAAGTGGAGTGGTAAATTAATTAGATGGAGACCATGGGGAGAAAAACGAAAAGTAGGTAGACCCCAGATGAGATGGAGCGACGATGTCAAAAAAGTAGGAGGACTAAACTGGTATGAAGTCGCACAAAATCGTGAAAATTGGAAAAACATGAGGGAGGCCTATATCCAGAGGATAGAAAACGGCTAAACTAAGAAGAAGAAGAAGATAAGTACCAAGCAGGTGAAGGTAAGGTTAGTTGATCTAGCAAATAGGATTCCCAATTTTCACTACGATTCGGGACGACTTCTAATGAGTTGGAAGCGTCGCAATAACTTCAGGCTAGAATAAATAATTCAGTGGTCCTAACAAACAGTAATAATTATCTTCACGTCTGTACCGAACTGACCTTTATAAGAAATCACCTGGGATTTCACAGTAAGACCGCCACCATTTCCCACTATAGCAAGCAGCGTGCATCTTCTAATTTGTGACATGTCGTAATTGAGTTTTCAAATGTAACGGTGTTCGCATAAATGCTATAAGAAAGGAAAAATTAGACGGCCGACAAAAGGTTGGCGTGATGATGTTAAGGAAACAATGAAACCGAGAGGTTTGCTCTAAACGTGCTACAACAGAAAGGATTCCAGGCTGGAAACGGAGAAGCGACAGCCGTAGAGGATCCTTGATATATTGTCATTAACAATTAATGAAAAGGATACAAAGCTTTTACATTAATACTAAACTTAAAATGGTAATGATGTTAAATCATTAATAGAAATAATGAAAGGCATTCGACAAGGTTACCCTCTTACTTACACTAAGCTCTTCAACACAAAAAGTGTTTGATAAGTCCATACGACTATAGACGTCACCGACAACATATGAATGTAGTTCAGTTTTATACCCTCACCCGCTTTAGTATCGCTTCTTTCGCCTTCACCGTCAGTTCAAGCGGTTAGTACGCATTTGCCTAAAACAACGGAAAATACTGAAGTTCATTTCGTTATAAAATATTTTAAAAAAGGGTTGCAGAGGAATTGAGATACAGGCCGATATAAACTGTGTTTTAAGGTAGCCTGCGCATTTGTACTCCACAAATGAGTGACGCCTTTCAAACGTGGGGAGCTACCATTATAGTCATAGTGGACACCCTCGTCACATCACCAGAAATGGTTGACAAAATTCACAATGTAGTTTTACCTATCGAATATTAAAGGAATGGCCATCTTTGTTTAACAGGTACATCACATCTGAAGTGAAGTGTTACGGATGTCTAGTCTAGTATCGGCAGGATGAATGAGCAAACGATGCTCGTTGAGAGCTGTGGAAAGGGCACTAAACTAAATAATTAGGAAAAACTGCAACATAACACAATCTTAAAATACCGATTGAAAAGGTCTCTTCTTTCGACAGGAAAGTAAAAATTGCTTATAACAATAGACAAAATAGTTGCAAAACTGGGCAGTTCTAATCATCTCGGGTGCACCCGTAAGAAATATGCAAGAATTTGAACATAACATTAGTGACACTATTTAAAAATCTGTAAAGGGATTTACACGCAACTTCGCAGGTGCAAATTGCATCAATTTGCAAATAAAAAAAAATGCAGTCGCTGGGATTTAAATCTCCTCGCTCACAGGCGAATGGGATTGATATTTATCGTACCACAGCTTGCGGCCGCTTCAACCCTGATCAAATTATACGCGTTTAGAGGCGTTATTAAAATGCTACACTATTCTGTCTTACTTGTAATGTTTACCTTGTATCTGTTAGGTTTCATTTTCGTCAAGGGCAAAGCCTGAGCTATGTGAAAATTGTTACTTGTATCTATTTCTCAGTTAAAGCAAAAATCATCAAAATTGCATTTTTTAAGCTGCAGGCAGACCTCGCCGTTTGCGGCTTTGCGGTTCGCTGATTTGATTTTACGCACGTATGTGCTCCCTTTTCTTTGCCGTTCACGGATTGCTTTGCCGTTCGCTCGTTTGCGGATAGAATTGCCAACGTTAACTGTTTCAACTTTCACACACTAAGTAAATAAAGCAGACATATGTAGTTTATGTCATGAACACCTAGATAACATTATTTATCACGAACTTGTAAACACACTTATCGAGCCTATTTCTTTGAATCTCTTATTACCAAATCGGACCTGGAATAAATTGTAAAATTATATCTTGAATAAACAAATGGACATTCGAGCTCTAGATTCAAGTGGCAGACTTATGTTACGTATGGAATTTTAATTCAAGCTTTACTGTCTTCTCAAGCCTTTCTGCCGAAAATTCAATTGAGTTTAATTTTTAAAACACTGTAAACCATGTCGTCAAAGCGTAAAGTTTCTTCTTAATTAAGTAGTATATAATAGTTTAAAAAAGTAATTTTCCATTATTGTTGGACTTTTGGAATTTTTTTCTAAAAATCTAATTTTGCAGATTTTTCAAAAACTGCGCTCTTTTTGGAGAAAATTGTTTTAACAAAAGTTATATACAACTACGTAATATATAATAGGGTTTTACAATAATAATTTACATTATTAAATTTTGGTCTTCGCCGACATTTTTGTAAAAACTTAATGTTGCGTCTTCCAAAAACTGTATTTCTTAGAAAAAAAATAATTTAAAAATATAGGTATATAAATAATGGCATAATATACGATTTCATTCTATGAAATTTTATTTTTATTTTATTATAAAATTCTCTCGAAAAAGAAAAAATATAAAAGCAGAGCATCACTTCCGGTTGCCCGATTTTAACCAAAAATCACTAGGATCTCTGAATTTATATTAAAAATAAGGATATACGTAAATTTTCAGGCCGATTGATTAAACCGCTGGACTATAGAAAAACACAGGCAGACTGACAAGCATCACTTCGAATACCACTTTCTTTCTGATTCAGAAGACACGAATATTTCCGCAAAAACCTCGAGTTAAAAAAAAATCAATGTACCGAAGATGCAAAAGTCAAGCTGTATAAGATGTACTCATAGTAGCAATATTAACATACCCTTTCGAAACATCGTATCTTAAAGCACAACAGCTAGGAAAAATACAAGCAGCTGAAATACATTCCTGAGGTCTGAAGCTGGTTATTCTTTAATGAATCATAAACGCGGTGGCGATACTAGACAGAAGTTGAATGTGTTTAAAGTACCACACGAAATAACAGAGTACCGAACACAAAAGGGCAAATATGTTTTAACAATGGACGACCATTCACATCCTGTGCGCAATTCTATCATATAAGCCAAAGGGAAAACTTAGTTGATGCAAATTTAAAGAAAATATTGTAGCGTTTATAGCGCTAATGGATTAATTGCTATTTTCATAATATTTTGTAATATGATGAACGTAACCGAATTGTGCACTAAAAGTATTTAATTAGAAAATGATAATAGAGTATGGCATAGTGTTATAACTTAGGTATTATTAAAATATCAGGAGTTTAACAACCAGACTAAATTTTAAAAAATAATGAGGTGTCGGTCGATGCTCGAACCACTATTTAGACGCAGTGTATTTTTGCTACTGGAAAATTCAACACGACAAATCAATTATCTTGTTCGGAAAGGCTTCAAAAAGCCAACAGCAATTACACACGCCTCGCCCACGCGCCGGACACGCCGAAGAGAGTAAACAGAACCTGTCTGTCTAACCCAAAGTCAAACTCGACGTGTGACGGTCGCGAAAGTGTTGTGGGGGCGGCGTGGGCCGGACAGCTGTCGCGCGCCCCCTGAATACCACCGCCGCTCCTGTTATTGTTACCCAAGGCCCAGCCTCTTTTAGATGTACCGCAGTGGGTGCTGTCCAAATGTTCGAAAATAGGCGAGTTCCAGATGACTTGCTTGCATGCAAATGTAATGTACGAGTGTCACTTTCACTTTCGTCCGACGCGCTTTTTCTGCGAGCTTTAATTGCTAGCGTGCGATGGACCGGTTGTTGCGTAAGGAATTCATGGTGCACTAACAATAGGGTCGTTATAAATGTCGACTCAAAGCGAGTAACCGCCTATGGATTCTATGTATGAGAGCTTTTTGTTTCTAAAGTGAAGAGTGCCCCTCATCCGTTTCATTCTGACAGAGGAATGGAATGGAACGATGAAGCCACGACAACTCACGCTAGGAAAAAAGAAAAAACTATTAGGATTTCTGAGCTTCTTCTTCTTCTAATCCTTTCGACCTTAACGAGCTTCTGGTTTATGTAAACAATTAAAATAGCTGTATGGAGCGTAAAGCATATCTGCAAGAAAGAATGGACGTAACAGTAATGCCCAATAAACCAAGAAGAAATTGAATGGGACCACAAAGCTATAAAAATACATAATCATATAGATATAGTCAAGCGCACCATCGGCAGCATAGAAAAGTGAGCGACCTACAATTTTCCGTTGTATATGCCGTTCACGATGTTTTTGGGTCAGGGGAGGCTATGACCATCTAGTAATTTTATGGGCAGTACCTCTGTGGCAACTAAACTCTCTAACGGAAATTGACAGTAATTGACACTTTTTGTGTTAGGTTAGGTTGTTTTCAGTTTAAGGTTATATTTTCTGAATAGGTACATTGTTGCCGGATCTCTGTTTAAATTAAGGATGACAACTTTTAATGATTTGACAATTGACGACAGAAACGAAAATGAGAAATAATGCATAAGAAAAGCATTCAATATTAATGTTTATTGCAATTTGGATAAAGTAGAGCAATTGAGCAATATTGGTCTTAACGTGCGTACTGACTTGAGCATTTTTCCGCGCACGAACGGTTTGCGCGTAAAATTGCTCTAATCAGTACCAGCCCAAATTTGCGTGCGCGTACGCCGCAACACGCACGAATACAATCCATCACTTGTCGCACTGGCGGTGTCATTGGGGCCAATTGACACCCCCTTGGGCCTCTTAAAAAATGTAATCGGATAAAAAGTTCAGTGCTTTGTTTTAATTATAAATAAAACGCAGACTTATAGCATCCGCTTGCAATTTAAATTTGAATTGGCGTATTTTTAAATTTTGCTAATAATATAATATCTTCATTGTTTGTTTTAAATTGTACAACTAGTTAGTCAAAGTTAAAATTTCCAAAGCCTGCAAGATTTCAATTTTAGAGTTAGTAATCCTATGTAAAACAATGCTTATTTTATAACATTTTCCGTGAAAGCGAAAACGTACGTACTTGATTTTCAAGAAATTGACATTTATACAGAGATCACAACAATTACACAATATAAATTGTTATTGCAAAGTTATTCTCTTTGTTTTATTTAATTTTTTAGAAAGGCGCCTCCCTCTAACAACCACCTAACAAAAAAAACATTAGACGCCTTTATACAAAAACCAAGGACCACTGCCTTTCATATCAGTCAGGATAAGACGGTAAAAATTAAAAATTCAGAGAAAGCAGACGATTTGTCAACAAATTCCACAGAAACTGAAACTGCATCCACTTCTATTCGAGCTAATAATGGGGAGTGTTACGATTTGCGTTCTTTAATGAAATAAACTATACGCGGTTGTAGGAATTGACTGTACTTTAGTTAGCTATAAGCCATTTGTATTATAAATACTTTAAGGTAGAATTTCGTAGGCAAAATGGTATATTTCTCTGGGAAGCTGGAGATATTTCAATCTCACGAATAGATTAGAGTAAATTTATGCAGAATTTACTTCGTAAGCCGAAATATTGACCGAAGGTATATGGCTAGTGCGTGGTCAGAGGTGCAACTGTTGCAACTCGATCATAAAAATTACGTGCCGGCGGGAGCAAATTCTTTTAGTAGAATTGTAAAACTTTATTAGCGATAATCTGCGAGGGGTCGAGCTTGACAAATTTTAGTGTGTGAATGCTTCAAATTTGTCATATTCATAGGACTATTATGAACTGTCACGTCCGTATGTACGCACCAAAAGTCCAAAATTTAGACTTGCTCTGCTGGCTTATTTGGAAATTTGTAAACGCCTACCGAGTTTTCTTGGTCAAACTGGACTTAGAATTTAGGTATTAATAAGAAGATGTTAATAAGTAAAGTTAAGAATCAACGGTATTAAACTTAAGTGTTCTGTAAACGGCAGAAAAATAAATGCAAGTATTTGTACTTAATTGTTCTTATTAATCTCACAACAGTAGTTTTAGTCTTCGTGTCCAAGTGTATTTTAACTAAAAGGATTGCCAGTTACCCCGACTTTGGCGTATCGCGACAGGAGATTTAAAGTTGGTCAAATGATATCGGAGTTTAGTTTGACAGCACTGATAGCCTTTTTGGGAGTCTTTCTATGTTAAAGAAAAAAGAATTATTGGAAAACCCTTACGTTCCCCGAATAACCTGCATATTTCCTTCCTCGAAAAAAAAATTACATATGAAACTAATTAAAATACATTTTAATATTAGTTATTTGGATAAATATACTTGGCTTGTCCATTCGTATATAAAACAAGGAGTGTTTTCTTGGTTCTTCTTGAAATGAAGCATGTTAAGTGGCTCAAATTGTTTTTTTTTTTATGAAAAACAATTGTATTTAGAGGTATGAAGTAACATATCAAAAAAGATCATTAACCGCGCTTTTAAAAAATTCATACAGGGCCTTTCATTTGAAAAAAAAACGAAATTATTAAATTTGCTAACGTTCAGCGCCATGTATATTAATAATACCCAGAACCATCATCTTCCACTAGAAAGGTAGTTCACGAAAAGCATACTTTTTTGGTAACGTTTTTCTTCGTTCAATTTCAATTCTCTTACGGCAGCCATCTGAAATTCAGCATTTTTTGCATAGAGTTGTTAATATATATCTCCAAAACAACTGACATTGATGTAAAATTATTAGTATTTCAATGCAAAACTTTCAAGTTACCTAAATATAGGACATTCAATTTAAGAAAAAGTAAGTTTCATTCGCCACACTTTTTTGAGCCATCCTGTACAATCAAAACGATTTTAGTAATGTGCATTACCTTCGTACTTACAACTTTTATATACACAATATTTGATACACAATATTTATGTAACATTCATAGTTTTAGTATTATATTCCACCTCCCCCCCCCCCCCCGGCCTATTTATTGACGAAAGTGTATGTATACAGTGTCAGGGGCGACAGATTGAGATGGAATAATTGTCTAGGATCCCTATCTCTGTTTTACACATGCAAGTGAATGGCAATTGTGCGGTTCATTTCCCATTTATTAAAATTTATTATTATTTTGAGGAGCTTGTATCTGTGAAAAGGTTTTTAGTTGTGGAGTTACTTTTACATCAAGCAGTTCGTGTATTTTGTTGAAAGCAAATTGCAGCAAAATAGTGCCAAAACCATTTTCCAAGTGTTGTGTTTACAAACTAAACAATTATGGTGCTTAATTGTGTATATTATGGTTGCAATAATGTACAGGAAGCAAGAAAACCAATTTCATTTCACACGTAAGTTTTTTATAGCCTAAAGTGAATAAAATCTTTATTGTACGTTAAAATTTAAAATACTCATAAACATATAAAAGTGAAAAAGTATAAATTTTATTATTAATTAAGTAGGTATATGTTCATTTTAGTTTTGCATTCCAACGTCCAGAGATTCAGGAACTTTGGGTGAAAGCAATAAGAAGAGAGAATTGGTTGCCTTCCAAGAGAGTAGGCTGTGCGGGGAACATTTTATCTGTGGATTACCAAATTAGGCCAGGATGTAATACTAAATTACTCAATTTTATAAAATACAGGATGCACCATCATTCAATTACATGGGAAATCAGCCACGGTTAGGCAAAAAATGACCAAATTAATATTACTTAAAAACTGCTAAGAAAAAGAACAAGGGTGTATTTTCAACGTTTGAACGTGAAGAAATCTAAGGGCTTGTTGTCTTTTGATAATTTCCATGTATATAGCAGAATAATGATGGCAACACGAAATTCTAAACCACTTAGGCCCAGTACGATGACCTGAATGTGATGTTTTCTCTTTTAAGCTAATTCTGTTTGTATGATAGCCGATAAATGTAGACTAATTGTATTTTACATAATTTATTCATGTAAATTTTTGTACTATGAAATACTATTAAATACATTTTGCATTTTGCAATTAATATATTATATAAAAGCATTTATTCTTATAATTTATTGCTAATTACAACTGCTGAAATGCTTAATAATCACTATTTCTTTATATTGCTCTTGTAAGTGTTCATAATAATTACAATTATCGATATTAAGAGTTTCACCATTTGCATTAGCCGTGATATTTTGAATTGAAATAAAATCATTGTTGAAATAAAAGTGTTATGAAATCCAGTTACTTATTGATTTTTGTACCTTTTCTCATTTGTAATTTTTTTCCAATGATTTATTTTGTTCCCTATATGTGTATCTATAATTTAGTCTAAACATATCACAATATAGATTTTAAATATTGTTTTATCAGTCAAATAGGACTTTTAAAAAATTTTAATGACTGCTAAATTTTGAATGGTCACCTATCCAGAATTTTATTAAATATTCGACAAATACTAGCAACAGTTATATAATTCTTTTACCTCTTAAAAGATTAAAGATTAATCAAATAATCTGTATAAATTTTAATAAATAATTTAAAAAAAGATAGGATAGGAAATAAAAAATAAAACCTTCAAATTTGCTCATTTCTGCCATTTATTCAATATATTAAACAGAGAGGGAGATACTAGACACTTGCGAGTTGTCTAAAAAACAAGTTGCCTCACTTTCAAAGGATTTAGGGTCCCTTCCAGTTGTGATTGAGTTCACTGCAACTGCCGGCACTACAGTGTTACCAACTCTAACGTTCAAAATTTCCCGTTTCCCTGCGCCACCCTGTATATACAAATACAGATTGCGGCAGGCTACTACGACCATTGCAAAAGCAAGAAGAATAATGTCGTGATGTTTAACAAACGAACAATCAATGTACGATAGCGGTAGGTCGTTAGGATCATTATAAATACAAGGTATATATTCGATTTTTTAATTTTTTAAATACAATTGCGGCCATATGTAGAGTCCCCTTGTTGTTGCTATGGTCCTAGTTGCCTGCCGCAATCTGTATACAGATCGCTCATGGAATGGAGCAATGAATTGGTTCTACAATTAATTGATGAATATGAGAAACATACCATATTATTATGGGATGCTAAACATCAATTTCAGTTTCATAGAAACGCGAAAGTACATGCATGGGATGTGATTGGAAATAATTTGAAATTGGAAGTTTAGGAAGTGATACAAAAAATGGATAGTCCACCATAGTTTGAATTGTTTTTTTTTTAAATAATACAGTGCATTACAATAAATGCTGCACTTGCAACTGCTATATTTATTTGAGACATTTCTCCTCGTCACATCACACACATACAGCACAAGTTATTAACGCACACGGGAGCGGATATTTGTGTGCACAAACAAGCCGTTCGTGCGCATAAAAATGGTCAAGTCAGTGCCCAGCTTTATAGAAATTAACATGTGAAAAATGTAAATATCTTGTCAAATGGATGGCTTGCTGATTTTACTTCATGTTGATTTTCACATCTGCCACATAACATTTCCACACTAAAATAGTAATAAGTAGGTAGGTAGTAAATTATTATACATTATTACGCCGGATTATTGTTTTTACCTTCTAAAATTTTATCATAGTTGGTTTCAATGATAATATAAAGGTAGATACTCGTTCAGAAGATCAGAGATAATTTTACACTGCCTCCACATAATGATGGTGATATGACTTGATCAACAAATTACAATAATCTAAACCAGCACTAAAACAAATGCTCCCTTGATATCTTAATACTTTTACATCATATAATCATATTTCTCATTCATTTTGATTAAACTGTCTAAAAAAGCATCCTCTGACAAACATCTAAGGTATGATTTCATATAACCACTTAACATTTTGCCTAAATACCTGCTATTCACTCATCCTCTATGATTTCGCCATGAAAATCTTTATCGTCCCCTTATTCTGAATCAGATTCGCCTAGTGAAATAATAAAGGGAGGTATGTTTTCATACGATAAATTTCTCATGTCTTTTTCCAATCATCCAAAATAAGTTTTTCGCAATGTCTACAAAAATTTTGCCATATTTCTGAAGGACATCTGGAAATGGACTCAAGCCATAAAGTCTCAACCTTACCCTTGGATGAAGGATGAGAATTGATGCGCTTGTTATAATACGATTTACAAAGCCCCAAGCCATTTCAATAGGATTTATTTGACAATCTAAGAACCTCATGTCGATGTTCCCGCAATGTCTCATCTATCAAATATCACCGTTGCCCAGTAGTCTGAAAAGGTTTTATTAAATACCAAAGTTGTTTCTTCGTAAATTTTTGATCAAATTCAATACTGTTGTTACGCAACCATTCTTGAGTTTGGCCCCTTCTACTAGAAAATGTGGGTAGTTTATCCAACTGCACTGAATGATAAGGTGCAATGTCCATGACTACCACATATATTTGTTTCAAACTATCCAAAGCAAGAATAAGTAGTTTAACCACCCAATTTTGAAAAAGTTCCCCGTCCATTGTCTTATAATAATCGATATTGTAATTTTTCTATTTTATTTTTCTTTATTTGGTAAAAAGTCACACTCTTCTACACACCCTAAATGACATACCGCATGTAAAACTGTAAATCTTGATCGTTCACTTTTAATTTTGATAGGATTACTTTTTAAATCTGATTCATGTATGCAGCGACAAACTAACCAACCATTTTGGAAGATCCAAGTTTCGTCAAGATTCACGAATGTCAAATTTTCACTAGAATTTCGAAGTTGTAAACATTTTCTCAAAAAAGTAATTTTGCTGCAACAACATGCTGCTGTTCACATAAAATTTTGCGACCGTTTACCTCCCTGTGTTTGTAACCCATTGACTTTATAATTTTGTATAACGTACGCCCTCTTTAAATTCTAATTGTTCTCGGGAATCTGCCAAAAGCCTGTCCAAAGTAAACTATTCGGTTTTTTCAGTGTATTGCCAAATTAGTCGTTGAAGCTCTTTTTGAAACATGAAATTTGTAAAAACATCAGTTTTGTTGCGTTTGCCAGAGGATGCTGTCTGTAGATTTTCACTTTTTGTATTTATAATACCTTCTAGTGTTCGGTTCACCTAGAAAAAAATCAAATTATAGTAACAATAATAGACCAAGAGCCCATAACACCTGAATTACTAGTCATAGAAGCAAGCTCGGTAGGTAGTAACCTTTTTATATTGCTCAAGGAAGTGTCAAAAACGCAAGTATGGTAGCCGAACTGCGGTTACAAATATTAACGGCGGCTTTTGAAAATTCGTAATGAAATTAAATATATTTTTTTTAAAGCGACAAGGGTATTTTTCTTGTAATCGATAGACAAGGTCCCTAAACCCCAGACGGAAATTATATGCCATACTGATAAGAAGGGTATAGGGGGCACGGTACTAGGTCAAACTGGTAATCTTTTCGTTGAAAAAAAAAATAACGACAAGATTCAATTTTTGTTTACTTCATATAAACACCAATTATCCAAAAATATAATTGCCATACTGTTCGGATGGTTACGCGGTACAAACATGTATGATTTTTTGATCAAAAATTGTGATACGAGCATGGCTAATATTTTGGACAAAAATCGTACATATGTTTGTACTAGTATGGCTACCCACATAACCATCCAAGTGGTATGACAATTGTATTTTAGGATAATTGGTGTTTAAATAAACTAGTAAACAAAAATTTAAACTTGCCGCTATTATTTTTTTTGCAATGAAAAATTACCCAGTATGGCGGCCCCCTATACCCTTCTTATCAATATGGCACATTATTTCCATCTGGGGTTTAGGGACCTTGTATATCGAGTACAACAAAAGTTAGCCTTGCCGCTTTAAAAAATATATTGAATTTCATTAACAATTTTCAAAAGCCGCCGTTAAAATTTGTAACCGCAGTTCGGCTGCCATACTTGCGTTTTTGACACTTAATTGGGCAATATAAAAAGCTTACAACCTACCGAGCTTGCCGCTATGATTAGTAATTCAGGTGTTATGGGCTCTTGGTCTATAATGCATCATTTTAACGTACATCAAATATATTCTCCAGTCTCGACATCAACTCGTGTTCTTTTAAATCTGGTCTGTTCTTTTTAAAATGGTAGTAGCATCGTTTAATGGAAATTTTTTGATGTAAAAAATTATTTTCGGCATTTTGACTTTTCCTTTGACGGAAATTAGAATTATTTTTACACGCTTGATAAATCATTTATTTTCTTACGAATATTAAAATAGTAAATCTGGCAATGCGGTGGCAACAGAATGTCGAAGAGATACTGACAGGAAAAAAGTTGCATCCGCTACATCACCGAATCAGTTAGTCCATGAAAAGAAAAAATCATAGCAAACTCTGTCCCAACAAGGTCGTGAACAGAGTATACACTAAACTTTTAGTTCCGGTTACTGCAGTAACAGATAGATCCCATCTAGAAACTGTCACCTTCTTGTCAAATTTACAATCAATCAAAAAGTGATCCATCTTACGGTTCCGCAGAGATCTCAAAAAATATTCCATAAAATGTATGCAGTCATTTACTTTTCTATATTCCCGATGGTACCACGCAAAGCGAATAGCTGCCGGAAAGGAGTGGATCCATTGGGTACCTACATAAATATTAGTTGAATAATGATATCAAGGATTAAGCCTCTTTGCTTGCTCGGCCTTGATGGAGGTTGATCGAAGTTGATCAGTTGATCTTTCCACCGATTTTCTGTCATTTGTTCTTTTCTTCATTTCTATTTTTAATAGTATTTCTTCGTCAAAGTACTGCTACTGCTCTTAGAAGTCTAGGAACTACATTTTCTATCTTTTATATCTGTTGCTTGGTTAAAATTCTATCCTCACAGCCGTACTCTGTGACGTGTAATAGTATATTATACATCAAGGTAGCGAAGTGCAGTATTATAACCTGAGCGCATATTAGATACTGAGCGCGCAGCGCAAAGTATCTAAAGCGCGAAGGTTGTAAGACGATTCGCTACCGTGGTGTATATACTATTTTTTGCACTACGAAACGGCTTAATACCTAAATTCCCAACAAATTTCGAAAATATGTTAACTGTCAACCTGACAATACAGCTCCTTAAAACGTCAAAATTAAAATAGTCATATTTGGTAACTTAGCAATTTATCAGTTACCACGGTGAAAACTGTTTATTTTACTTTCTCTCCCTTGGTGGAGAAAATCAAATTCACGACCTAAAGATAGACCAATAACGGTGCGTTCTGAGACTAGTAGTGCAAAAAAGGTATTTACGAACGTGCCCTGTGTTTGGAGTCGACCTACCTTGCATTCGGGTGCTTGGACTTTTATATTTCTGCAAACGCGCACTGTATTTCGCCTCACAAGAATTAAATACGATGTAATCTTCTTCTTAATCCTAACTCCTTTCTACTCTTTCGAGTGTACGGCTGGTTGGTTGCATTATTCCTTTGTTGGTCTTTGCCAATGTCCATGTTTATATTTCTTCCCACTTTACTTCTCTTTTTTCTACTACATTACGCAGCTCTTCGTTCTTCCATGTTTTCTTCCTTTCCCTTTCCTTTTCCTTGTTATTTCTTCATATAATCGTCTTGTTATTTCTTCCTGCAACGGCATTATATGACGGTACCATTTCATTTGTTCTTCTATAATTGTTTCTATTTCTTTTACCTTGTTCCCTGTATGTTGTATTTCAAATGCTGTCGATGATCATGTTTTCCTCTATTTTTCTTAGATATCTCCTTTTTGTACTGTGTAACTGGTTTCCTTGGTTTTGCAGTTGCATCATTCCGATTCGTATGTTATTATGGGTACGGTTACTTTTACGGTTACTCTTATTTCTGTTGGAATTTCTGTATTTCCCAGGAATGTGTTTTGGTGCTATTAAAAAGTTTTCCTGTAGTTCTTTCTTTTATTTCTGCGTCTATTCTTCCGTCATGTGTTGTTACCGAGCTTAGATATTTAAATAGATTTACCTGCTCCAGTTTTTCTCGTTCTAGTTTTATTGTGTGTCTTGTTTCTTCTCTGCTGATTACCATTAGTTTTGTTTTACTACCGTTGATTCTCATATTTCTATTTCCTAGATGTGTTTGTAGGAGTTATAAATTGTTGTTTAAGCTTTTTTCGTCCTTTGTATTACTGCCATAGCGTCTGCATAGCATATTTCTGATATCGTTTTGTTTTCCATTTTTCAGTTCCCTACATCACATAATTTTGCCTCATTTCTAGTCATTTTCACTGCTTTATCCAGAAGAACTAACAGCTGTAGTAGCTGTGCACCCTTGCCTCGTCCTTATAGTTGTCGTGAAAGGTGCCGGTCATCTTGCGTAGTTCTTTGTATTTTGATACAGGCTCTGTAGGGTTATCACTATTTTATGTTGTACTTCTGTATCTTTTAGCGCTTTTCACATGTCTTCCCTGTTGAATCTATGAAAGACCTTCAAAAAATCGATGAAGCATACGGGTATGCTTTTCTAATGGTTCTTCGCTTATTTGTCGCAATATAAAGATGGTACTTATGTCTTTCCGTTTGGCGTAAATTCGTATGGATTGTGTTCTCGAGTTTTTTCTGTTTGTGATCTTATTCTTTCCTCTGCGATTCTTGCTACTGTACTAAATAGTTTGATTGCTCTGTAATTTTGGCAATCACTTATGTCTTCTTTTTTAAAGATTGGCGTAATTATTTCCGTTTGCCAATCTTCTGGTGCTTGTCTTGTTCTCATTAGTTTATTACATATGTCCTTGGTTAGTTCCCTTGTTTATTCTGTTGTTGCTTTTAGCAGTTTTGTAGTTATTTGATGGTGACCAGGTAATTTTCCTACTTTTTTCTTGATTATTGCTTCTTTTGTTTCTTCTATAGTGATATCGCCTTATTGGCTATAGTCTTCTTCCTGATTTTTGCCTATATGTGTTATTTTTCCTTTCTTTTCCTTTAATTCTGCTAAGTATTTTCCTTCTAGCAACACTTTAAAGTACTGACGCCACCATTAAATTACATCTTCCTCTTTCGTTAGTAAATATTTCTCCAGTTTCATCATTAACGTTATGTATTCTTGATGATTTTCCTTTCCGTATAATTTTTAATCTTCCTCATAGTTTTACTTGAACCCCCTTGTTTTCTTCATAGTCGTTGTTTATAGGTCCCTGAAAGTATTTCTTCCATTTTTCTTGTTTGCTCTTTACTGCCATTTTCAGTCCAGGAGTGTGTTCTCTTTGTCTATATGTTATTTTTGTAACGCCACGGCTTTATTCCGCCGCTTCTTTATAGGTTTTCCCCATACTTGTTCCATTTTTCCTTCTTTGTTTAGATGTCTCAACATTTCCTCTAGTCTATTTTGGAATTGTTGCTTTACTTTTTGTTGTTTTCATCTGTGGCGTCTTATCTTTCTGTTTGATATTTGTCTTTTCTCCTCTTGCTCGTTAACTTGTCCGTTCTTTATTGCCATAGTTACCATACAGTGCCCGCCTCCGATTTCCGGTCCCCTCTTTACTTTTATATTTTTAATGTTTGTCGGCATTTGCATGCTAAATGAAAAGTTGTCTATAACGGATTTTTCGTTTTTTGTCTCTTGTAATGTTATGTATTTCTTTGTGCATAAAGTTTGTTTTCTATTATTAGTTTATTTACTACGCAGCAATCTAATATTATTTCACCGTTTGAGGTTCTCGTGTTTTCTCAGTGTTTTTCCAAGCACATTTAAATGATTCATTATTGTTTCCCACTCTACCATGACTATGTCCAACTTGTTGTAGTTGTGTAGTTGCTGTTGTATTCTTCAGCTTTTCCTTTTCTTCTTTGATGTAGTCTCAATTTGGACCGTTTTTCCTGTTTCTTCCTGCATTTCCATTGTTAATATTGTTTCACTTAAGAAATCTCTTTTTTATGTATCTCATCTTTTCTTTCTTTATTATAGACGCTACCCCAAGATGTAATCTTATACTGCTATATTAAACATTCACAATGTAGTTACAGTTGGGCTCGGATCAGCGAAAGCCTGAACTGTATCATGTTAAAATTGAAAAAAAATGGTTAATAATAATTAGAACTACCAAGTTTAGAGAAAATAAAAGAGTGAAATAAAGGAACGAACACTGATTGAAGTGTAGTGAAAGTGACGCGAGATAAGCCTAAAAAAAACTCCGTCTGAATAGGAAAAATAGACATGAAGTTATGAAATCAAATCAAGGCTAACAAAGGGAAGCTTGCAACAGACATAAATGCGACGTTGCCAAGTGTAAAATTTTACCAAAAAATTGAAGTAAAAGTAAATGAGTGCAATAGGAAAACAGATAGAGCGGAAACACAGTTTAGGCTCCTTAGAACTATATATAAAGAGGAAGAGAGAAGATAGAGAAAAGAAAACTGAGCAACGAGCTGAAATAGAGGCCTCTAAACGAAGTAAGGCGACACAGAGATCCCCAATCGCAAAAGTAAATAAAAATGCATCGGTTGGCACAAGCGAGGAAGACATGGAGACGCTATACAAATTGACAAAATGGGAAAGGAAATGAAAAAAATAAAGATAGAAATACAAAGTACAAGAAACGAGATAAAATTAACAACGAGGTGGTTAAGAAATACGGGAAAGAAATTCGTGCAATCCAAGAGGAACTAATTAAGAAAGAAGTAGAGTGGAAAAAAGAAAAGGCACAATTACGCAAAGATATTGAACCTTTGAAGTTTAAATTGGAAAGACAGGAGAAAGAAAGCAAGAATAGAAACCTAATAATAAAAGGTCGGGAACCAAAAAGCATGAATGGGGCTGAATAAGAAGTAGATAACTTCATGTGGGACAATCTACAAGTGCAAGCAAAAGTAAAAAAGGCAAACACAGTTGGCAAGTAAGAGGAAAGAAAAATAATAAGAGCAGAAATAGCAACAATCACTGAAAAGTTAGAGATCATGAAGAATAAAGCTAGACTAGGAAGAAATAAGATCTAAATATAGAATGATCTAACAAAAGAAGAACACCTGATTCAGACAGCAGTAAAAAAGATAGCAAGGGAAGAAAATCTGGTGTGATACACTCACACAATTTCCTTTTACAGTGATCTTATAATTAGCCAAAAATTCTATTTTTAATTTTTAAGCATTAGTCAAAAATTTTAAAAATAACAAATCCTACAAAAACTGTACAAAATAGAGCGTTAGTTGAAGAGACAAATTTTCTCTGGAATTTTAAGTTGAATCCATAAATGTAATAATATACCAGGTCTTCTATTTAAAATAGGAGTTAATAAAAAAAAATAGGAAAAAACCGAAAGAAACTCATTTTAGAAGTATTCAACTAGAAAATCACCTATTTCATATCAATACGCATTAAAAATGTAATGTTTGATAAAAATCATTAGAGCCATTTTTGTTAAAATCGAAAGGAACTGAAAAAATACAAGAGTAAACACCTACTTCCGGTTATGCAATTTTCTTAAAAAGCTTGCTGTCGCATCTACATAGTACACAAAACTTATATATGAAGTTTCAACGCCATACCTCTTTTCGTTTTTGAGATATTCCGTTCACAGACACACACACAGACCGTCGTGCTTTTCAATTAGTCGCACGTGCTTTAAAGGCGTACTTATACACTAGTATCATAATATACTAATTTTGGGTTCAGGGGACTCTAAGATATGAAGATCTGCTGAAAACTCAATTTCGAATTTTTGGGGTGAATTCAATACTTCCTTTATTGTAAAAGGAAGTAAAAAAGACAAATGAAAGAGGACAAAAATTGGTTACCGAAAACTAGAAATAAACAATGTCAAATACGAATGGTAATAAAAGAAAAGTGAAGAGAAGAGAAAACCTCGACACGTTCGGGTATAAGAGATTCAGGATGATGATGATGATGATGAAAAGTCGCTATAAAAGGGCAGGAGATTGACGTATTTTCGTTTCCTTCCTTTTTTTTAAATTGTCTCCATACGTTTTTCCAACATGACTGTAAACAATTTAAATTTTCTTTAAGAACAACCCACTTAATGGTTCACGGACACAAAAGTACCTTTAGCATAAATTAACGCAGGAACGACTTTAAATTACAATCCACCAACAGGATGTCTAATTTAGATAACCTGCTTAAATTAAAAAGTGCAATCGAGATAATGCAATATTTAATTTCAGCTGTACATTCTGGCACGCGACCAGGAGCGAACAGCTCAGAACTAAATAAAATGCTGATATAGAAACAGCCGTGGGGGTTCCGAAGTATTTGGCTAGGACATTCCGAGTAAAGCGCATCGGGAATGCATCCTCTTTGTTGCATATCTCACCAGCAACATTAATTTAGTCATTCGCTAACGTAATTTATATGCGCTGTGTGGTCTTTGCATTCACAATGCATTAAGCGGATAATTTAGCTACACACTGTGCGTTGTTCGTACTTAGTAAAATATTAAGCGCTGATACTCGGGACAATGTCTTTGAAGTCATCGAATTTAGTGGGCTTCGCTGTGAAATACGGTTATGGCTAGTTTTTTGGAAATGATTAAGTGCTTTTTGGGCAGTGTCAAAGAATTTGGCTCAAAATAATCTCACTGAAAGGTTTGTTTACTGGTATGAGTGCAGTATTGGGGTTTAATGTATGCTCCCCAGTCCTTAACCTTTCTTCAAAATGTGATGACATTAAGCTTCTCCAGCACGATCGGCTTTGATCATTAAAGAGAATACATATCAACAGATGGATTCTTCCACCAAAAAAAAAGTTATATTAATTACTTGGATATGACTACTTTTAGCCTAAAGATCAGCAGTTTCGAGAAATTTTAGATTTTTATTCAAGTACCTTTGATTGTGGGAAATAATCTGTTCGTGATATTCACGTCTTCAATACTCACCTCGACGTTTAACCTTTAAGAAAATATGGTGACTTCGATTTCACAACATATAATCTAAGAAATAAGGTATTTAGCCCACAGGACAAGTACATTAATAGCGGGACCAATTCCGGACAAGCTGGAATAAATTTTAATTTGTTTTGTTGGGACAATATATATTAATTTTGTACCCCTTGACAGGCCCGGATTTAAACGCCATGCTTAAAAAAAGGTCAACATTTTTATATTTTTTATAATATATTGAATATCTCGATTAGTATCAACTTTGGAGCAAAATACGTAGTTATCAAAATTAAAGAAGAATAAATTCTCTACAAAAAATGTTTTGCCATACATTCGCTTGTTTCGAATTCATAGGCCTCGAAATATATTTTTTTTCGATCATTTGCTTTTTTACTTCCTTTTACAATAAAAAACATATTTTTTTTCATTGGTCTGTCTGTCTGTCTGTCTGTCTGTGTGTCTGTCTGTCTGTGAACAGAATCTCTAAAAAACGAAAAGAGGTATGGCGTTGAAACTTCATATATAAGTTTTGTTTACTATGTAGATGCGACAGCAAGCTTTTGAAGAAAATCGCATAACCAGAAGTAGGTGTTTACTCTTGTGACTTTTCAGTTTTTTTCGATTTTTTCAAAAACGGCTCTAACGATTTTTTTAAACTTTACATTTTTACATTTTTAATGTGTATTGATGTGAGATAGGTGATTTTCCAGTAGAATACTTCTAAAATGGGTTTCTTTTGTTTTTTTTCTATTTTTTTATTAACTTCTATTATAGAACACCCGGTATATTATTACATTTTTGAATTCCGCTTAAAATTCTAGAGAAAATGTGTCTCTTGAACTAACACTCTATTTTGTACCGTTTTTGTAAAATTTGTAATTTTTGAAAATTTTTGACAAATGCTTAAAAATTTTAAATCAAATTTTTGGCTAATTCTAAGATCACTGTAAAAGGAAGTTGTGTGCGTGTATCACACCAGATTTTCTCTTATTATTAACGTTCGATACGACAAAAATTCCTTTTTTGTACTATACCTACCCTTTCTATTACTCATGTAAAGAAAATATGCCGCTTACTTTGTACTCGCTTCCACACCACCTAGAGGTAGAGTATTTGGCGCGTTTTTTTACGTGGTTTCCCCAATATGCCTAATCCACTATGCAAACCTTGCTACTTGAAGTGTCTTTTGAAGTTGACGGCTCATCATTTTTTTTGTAGCTATTTTGATGTTGGTGGTTGTTCAATGTAATTCTCAATATCACCCTGACTTTCAATATTTGTCTCATATTCCGGATTTGGTTCATAATCTTCGGTATGTTCTATTGATTGTTCTATATCGATATGCAAGTCCTCGTAGTCGTCTTCGTCGTCTAATTCGACCAAGTCTAGAGTATTTAAACAAGATTTTCCCTGGCAGAAACCACACGTTGCTGAGCAATGCAAACCTGTTTTGCGACAGCTACAAGCTACATTACAACCTTTGGTGCATTTACAAGAAATGAGTTTCTGTAATTCTTGGGGAGCTGCGTCTAGTACAGTGGGAATGGGTTAATGCCCATAGATGGACTTTTCCTAATTTTACTAGAGGTACTTTTACTGGTCTTATGTTTAATTGCCATAGAAACTACATTGACCATCTATAAAAGCATGTGCATGTTTTCAAGGATGTCTGAAATAAAAGAATTTGCAAATGCCCTTAGAATATCCAGCTTTAGACGCCTATAATCTCGAAACAGGTAGTCGCACGAAAAAAGTGTATACATTTCTTGTATATAATTTACTCTCCTTCAATTTTCATAATGATAAATTTCACTCAGTTGATACTAACCGAGATATTTACAAATAATGAAAAAAAAATTGTTACCCTTTTTTCAAGATGGCGGCCAAATGCGAGCTTTCTAGTGGGTGCAATTTTAAGAGACATTTCATAACACGAAATCAAACAGATTAAAATTAATTCCAGCTTCGGAATTGCTCCCGCTAACAGCCATTTTAAACGACTTATGGACTGGCCTAATTATGGAGTACATTTTTACATATTCTGCACGGTGTAATGCTATTAACTGTCTCCATCACTTTTAGTTTTGGTCAGAGAATGAACAATTCTTTGAAGATAAGAACTTCAAAGTGTTAATATACGGGCTAAGTGAAAATAAGGTTTGTACAGAATCAAGGTTTGATAACATTACCAAACTAAAGATTTGGATTAAATGAATCGGAAAAAGGCCAAATTTGAGCTAAAAATCCGGAAAGTACTAGCGCGGGGAAATTGTTCTAACAGGTTGACTATTGAGCTAAAACTTGTTTTCTATTAACGTTATTTTAACGCAATGTGGAAAATGTTAAGTCTGCTGGTCTAAAAAGCACTTAAAATCAACGGCGTAAAAACACAATGCAAAAGCGTTATTATCACGTTGTAGTAACAACGTTATCAACATTAATAGTCGACTACCAATCTAAAATTTAACGTAAATTTTAACGTAACATGAACTATGTAAAATGTTCGTGTTTTTATAGCGAAATATCTACGTTGTACATTAACTGTTAGTCTAAAAAACTCATAAAATCAACGACATATAGGCGTCATATAAACCCGCTCAATAAACGTAATAGCCAACATGTTTAATGAACGATATAATTACGTAAACAGTAAAAATAATGACTAAAAATGAACGTCTAATTTAGATTGAGAAAATGACGTTAACTATATGACTAAAATTCAACGTTTAACTATCAACGGAAACGTCCTTTCGACGTATTTTAAAGGTACTTATGGTGGGTTTTAAGAAGATATAGTTGATAATACTGGAATACAAAATTTTGTCCGAGAGCAAGTAGAAGTGGTTTCTATATGTATTTGCCCCCTGCATTCAAAAATGTTATCAGATCTTCTATCACTCTTAGTTTTCAAGTTACGTCTTGTTCAGTTGATATACGTTATGGAAACTATACAATTATGTTATGGTATTACGCATTTATAATCCGTAAATGAATAAAAGATTGTATTGATTAAGCATTTAAAAGTAAGTTTGTTATGAAAGAAAGTCTGCAATGGCATAGAACAATGCAATTAGTCATAACTGCTGGATGATGCAATTCAAAAATTAGTCAGAAGATGGCTTCTTACAGACTTTGTTTGTCAAAGTGATTTCACAAGCAACGACGTATTCTAAATTTTCATTACATCTTTTGAATTCAAGATATGTAGTGAATACTTTTTGTAGTGTTTTTGTATTGTGTGATTTTGCAAAATGCCTAGAAATTGTGTAAATGCCTGGACAGCTTTTGCTACATTTGTAGTGAGGTTACATTTAAATTTCAAAACGTAGTTTTACTAGTCTCATAAAAAAAGCAAAGTTGATGACCAAGACAAATATTGGGCCTCTCACATTTGTTGTGCTACTTGTGTCACACTGCTTACAAGCTGGTCAAAGGGTTCTCATCACATGAACTTTGCTGTTCCAATGATTTGGCGGGAACCCAAACGATCATTCCACCGATTGTCTGAGTAATATTTCGGGCATTAGTTCAAAATCAAAACATACTATTTCATACCCTAATTTACCATCTGCCATGATACCTGTGCCTCACAGTGAAGAACTGCCTGTGCCTAAACCATCAGAAAATATCATACGTAGCGATTATGAACAACACAAAGAGGATAATGATGATGTAAGGCTTGATTCAAACTATGAAGCATCGTGTTCGTCTGGTAAACCGCATTTACTAACACAAGAGAATCTCAATGACCTTGTACGAGATCTAAATTTATCTAAAAAAGAGGCAGAACTTCATGACGCGAAATATCAGAGAAAATCAAACACTACTGCTTTTTGGGTAAGATTATATTACACTTAGTATGCATTTTAAATACGTTATGTAAAATTAAAATAGTTATCTCTAAAAATCCTTACGCGATAGAACAATTTTGCATATTCGAATTCAGCGGGAAAATGCGATTAGATTCACCCTTTTTCACTTCTCGGACAAAAATTAAATCAAATTTTGTATACCATTTTAATCATAATAATGGATTACAGCTTAGATAGTCCCTTTAAATTTAGTGATCCTATAATATGATCAAAAATGATTTTCATCTAGTATGGCTATGTAATAGTCCCTACTTTATCCATGCCACTAAAACTCACTTCTAAATCGAATGTCAAGTTTGACATTTAAGTATAAACGTAGTTGCATTCATAAATTAGGAACTATTCTATAGTCATGCTAGATGAAAATGATTTTTGATCATACTTGACTTGCTTGGTTGGCTTTGAATATTTGAGGTTGATGGTTAAATTACTTTGTCGCCTTAATACATAAGGAACATGCATTATTTTGATTAATGTTGATCATTTTATCCACTTTCCAAGGTATGTCAAGTTTGTATCTGTGGAATTGGCAGTTGATTTCATAGTGAAGTTTTCAACCTTTACTATTACTCCAGTGATCTCTAGTGTCTAACTTGATTTTTATTTGTTCTATCGCTCACTTAGAGTGTTATTGTCTCGCAATACTAAATTAATTCCTTGAATATTTTGCACCATGCTCTACTTCTCTTTGCAGTGTCAAAGTGGATAATTTTATTTTGTATTTCTAATGAGTACATGGTGATGTTTTAGATGCAAATTATAAATGGTATAAAAGTCAGTGCAGGTGCTGTAATGAATTTGAATATATTCTTGAGTTTGGTGAGAACTTTAATATTTTTTATTATTAATATTGGACATTATTTCTGCCAATACCTCACTTATTGCTCTATTTGAATAACATTCCTCGCCAAACATTATACCTGAAAACGCTTAACTTAACTGTTCCCTTCTATTTGTGTATAACTACGATAACTTTTCGTTTATGGTGCGTGAGAAATATGCACATTTATTTTTTTATCGTGCAATGACAAACTCGTCAAAGGGTACCGGTTATATTGTTACGTCAGGTTAAAATATCACGCCACTGGCTTTTCAATGCAAGCACCAGAGGGAACCGCAAAGCTCATCGCGTCATGGACAGCCACGCTAAAGGTAGATGTGTGATATGAATGTTATCTTTTGCTTGAATGTAGCTGTTTAGGAACACACCTACCGTGCTGATTTGTAAAATTACGACAATTGACGGATATACCCTGCTTCTCACAGCGAAGGCTATACTGATCTGAAATTCAGATTCCGTCTCGTTTTGACTGCCGCGAAGTTTCTCATCGGTCTTCGGTCGGGTATATTCAACGAAATGTCTTTATCTATTGTGTCGCTACATTCTTGCTAAGCAACGCTCGCCGTCGACATAGCTCTACAAAAACATATATTAGTTGAAGTGTAGATCGCGGCGACTCTCCTAGCGAATCTTCGAACTACCGTTGTCCATTCTTCCGACGAAGCTCTGGGCAGTGAACCTATTGTACACATTTTTATTTCGTCGGAGTCTCAACTATCGACCAACCTTACAGGGAGTTCCCTTGATTTTCGCATCTTACTGTCGGTTGAATCACTACACCCAGCTATATTAATATTAGTTTTACAAGTTACAAAAGGTACGAGTACACCAGTAAGTGTAAAAGTGTAACTTACGAGTGAGTGCAGCGAAGTGTAGTACTAATTTTACACGAGCATTGAAGAATCACTTTTCTAACATGTTCAACATGCCATTTTTACTAATACCATTGCAAAATTTTCCAAAATAAAACCTTGACCTATAATTTATATGACTTTTACGTTATGAATTATAATTTACAGAAATATAGAAGTTGTAAAATGCCCGGTACTATAAAAATATAACAATAAACATGGGTACTTTTCCTCAGCAGTAAGGAAAAGTGACTTTTCCTACTCTGGTGTGGAAAGTTGTTCGTATAAGAAGTGTAAATAGCATTAGAATTTGATTTCTGCATAATTCTTGGCCTTGCAAACGCTCTTTTATTTGAACGCGGTCGTCGTGCAAACGCAGCTTTATTCTCCGCCTGCGCTGTTATATGGCAATGTACTTTATTGGCAGACTTAGCAGTTGTTTCAAGGCTTTTGTTTTGTTTTGTTGTTATTCTCTTAGAAAAAGTGGCGTCAGCCGGCAGCATTCCCTGATACTTTGTGCCCCAAGTTTCGGCCTTAGCTTCAGGTATTTTGAAGAGGTGCTTCGTGAAAGCTTTGCTTGATGTGAACTATAGGGTTGGACACGTATGTGTGGCAAAGATGTCCACGTCTGTTAGACGGTTCATTTATTACAAGTTGCTAGCCTTTCTGCACATTGCCTGCAATTACATAGTGAGTGATACTTGATTTTCGATTCTGGTAACGCAATGCATTTAGCTGAATTTCGTCCGGCATTTTTAGCGTCACCGTGGAATTGCAATACATCAGTGATCTCGCTTACTTGAGAAAGCGTATAGAAGCCTAGTTGATTTTTGTCCATTGCCTGAGGTGATGTTTGCCGGCATTCTCTACCGGCAACAGCATCTGTAAGACCCCGCTTGGAGGCTATTTGATTCAGCCCCTGCAGAAGCATGAATATCTCAGATAAGTAGCGTAGGACCTTAGGATGTATGGTAATGATATTTGTACAGCAATGTGAAAGAAACTGAAGCTGTTCTTAATAAGTAATTGTCCATTTTACTGATTTAATCTTAGATTGCGTATTGAATTTGTAATCACTGCTATGTAACCGTTAATCGATGGTGCATCTTTCGAATAAGTAACGCACTTAAGGACTACTGTACTTTTATGTAGCGTTGCTTAATCAATCTAATGCACTGTTTAAGTCATTCATTGTCTGATTTCGTTACTGCTACCTTCTGTATTTCAGATATTGTGTTAGTGCTTGCTGCGATTAAACTCAAATATACTCTCGTAGCGTTGCGGTATTTGAAAATATTTAGGAAAACTATAGCCAACAAGAAAAAGCGCCAGACTCTATTTTTCTTGAGTGTCCTTTCGCTCTATGTTAAAATCTATGGTGCAGTAATGAGATGAGTTGCAAATTGTAGTCGGGATTTATATGTGCGTACTTTTACTGACATTATTTCCTCGTGTATGTAATGCGAGTGGTTGACGGATATCGTTACTACATCCTCACATAAATTTAACTAATTTAATTATCGGGATTTGCTTTATGGTATCGCGGGGAAAGTCAATTAGGGGGTAACGTACTGTACCTCGAGAGTGGTTACGCTTCCGCATGGTATCTTTTTTAAATTTTGGAGCATGTTGAGTGGCTTGTTTACGGCTAATAATATTGAAATTCAACTTAAGGGGCTGCGATGAAAATGGGGTTTTGATTTATTTTGGTTGTAACAAGTTTAGTGCTCGTAGTACTTAGTTTGTGTTGGCCTGTAATGCTCTGTAGGTGAAAAAGGAAAGCCTTTGTCGGTTTATTGATTGGTTTATGATGTTGGTATCTTAGGTGGATATTCTATAATATGACATTTAATCCTTGCTTGTTTTACTTTTACTTGATTCATTGGTTATGTTGTGAATTCGTTATCATGATTGATTTCTTGGAAGTTTTTTAGGGATTTCGATTTCGATTGATTGCGTGTGTTGTCGGTTTAGTGTGTTTGAGTTTCTTTGTCGTATTTCTATTGTAGAAGTTTTCCTTTTTGCCTTTTTTGTTTGGGTGCTGAATCTGATATAGGTGTAATGGTGACGGCTTGCGGGATTTATAAGCCACCTTCTACCTGGAATAGGGTGGTTTATTTAACTGCTTCTTTCCTTTTCGTTGAGACTGTTGATTATGATATTGGTTCGATATTGGTGTATTTGAGGGATTAGGTTTGCTGACTCTTTTTAGGTCTTTCAGGTCATCTTCCTAGTTTAGGTTTGGCATAGTTCTTCGATTAGCTCTCTCATCTTCTTCTGGTTGATTGACGAGACAGTGGTTTAGTGGTGGTGTGTTTGGAAAATTCTATCTGTGGATTCTTTTTAGTTCTCTCAAATTATCTTCCTAGTTGGCTTGGCGTAGTTATTATTTGTTGGCTCTCTCACTTCATTTTCTTTCTTCCTCTTTTGGGTTGATGTTTAGGTATTTTTTGTTGTGGATGTGTTTGCGGATTTCGCTTTTGCACATTTTCCTCTCAAGCCATTTTCTAGTTCGCGTGACGCAGTTTTTGCATTGGGTTCTGCACTCTTATTCGTCAGTTTTCTTTTGTCTTCTTTTCGCTTCTGGCAGGGTTCGTGTACACCTGTTAGGTAAGATGATGTTTTTTTCAAAGACAGAGTCCTTTTTTGATGCCTTTTGTATTGGAATCCATTTCGCTTTTGCGGATTATATTTGCTGAGGTGATTATCGTTCCTTGTTGTCGTACCGATTTCAAACGTGCTAGTTTCATTTAACCCGATTCTTTTCTAAAGATATTTTCCCTTCCTTCGGCTTGTTAGCCGGTTCCTCTGCCGTTGACTTTCTTCAACGCAGTTTCCTTGTGTTTGGTCTTGCGTTCTGATCAGTTGGTTCTCCTTTATTTTTTCCTTCGTTTCTGATGAGGATAGATTACGCTTGGTTGATCAGGTGACCGTTTCTTTTTAAATAGCACGGAGTCCTTTTTGGATGTCTTTTTGGGTTTTGGTCATGACATTCTGAGCCGCCGTGCGGCTCTTGAGTAGCTGTTATCGAGATTATGTTTTGTTGTGGTTCTTTCGGTGGCTGTTGATGGTGTCCTCGAAATTGTGGGAGATTCTTATTGCCTTTTGCCTTCAGCCATGCTATTGTTTTGCGTTGTATCCAATTCGCTTTTGCGGATTATAATGCCTGAGGTGACTCTCGTTCCTTCTTTTCGTTCCGATTTCTGCATTGTTTGGGATTTGATGGCGGTTTCTTTTGCTCTCATAGAGTGGTGGCCTTGGCCGGATTCATTGAACCCGATTTCTTTCTCAAGACATGTCCCTTCCTTTAGCTGCTGTTGATCGGTTCTTTTGCCGTTACCTCTTCCGCTTTTGACTTTCTTGAGGTCCTTGGCCTTGTGTTGGTATTTGGTTGTTTGTTTTTCTATGTCTCTTGTACTATCCTTCTTTTATGGAGCTCCGACCTTATATCGGTCGTATTCTGTTTGTGTCGGTCAGCCTTCAGCTGGAACGTTAGTGTAATTGTATTTTTGAGTGAATTTACTATTTCCCTTGTTTTTAGTGATTGTTGTGTTGAGGGTGGTTGATTGGGCATTGAAGGGTAGGTTACTGTTGGGGAACATTATCATCTTGTTCTCCCCACTTGTTGTGTTTAGGGTGGTTCGTTAGGCAACGAATGAAAGGTCACTATCAGGGAGCGTTTTTATCTTGCTTTTGCTCTTGTGGTGTTGCTAGGTGGTTAGGTGCACGTTGTAAAGGTGATGCTGTTTTGAGTTTTCAATTGTCGCGTAAGTACACATTGATCGTACCATTACCTTGTAGATCTTCACCTTGCTTGTTACGTGTCAAAAGCGTTTTTAGCAGTAGCATTCGTTTAGCCGAATAAAATTTTGTTTTATAAATGCTTCTTTATCTGTATTAGCTTTACGTACGAGTTTACGTATCAGCTTTATGTACCAGTTTACGTATCAGCTTCACGTACCAGTCTAGGTGCCAGGTTCACGAGCTTGTTAAATGAATGCCATTGTCCAGGTAGCTGATCCTCATTTGATGCCGACAGAGGCGTATTTCCCACCTAAAGTACCCAATGCTTTCTTTCTGAGAGCTCCATAGACATTCTGGAGACATGTAATTATGTACTTTGGTTAGGTACGTAAGAGTACGAACCAATTAATTGCAACATATCTCCCAAAGAGATTTATCATACGTTTTTGTCGTTGCGTTGGGCTAAGACTTTGAGATCTTCGAGTTCTGTCATTTTGGACAACGGTGCTTGTTGAACCTCTTATAGATCCACCGGTATTAAAATAGCTAACGACATCCATCCTTCAAGCATCAGATTTAAGAACGTTGTTGAATTAAATAAAATAAGGCTACTTGCAGCTTATAATTATTTGTTGAACTTTCAATTTCTTATTACCTGCGTTGGGTAATTCGTAGCATAATGTGTTATTTGGGGTACCTCTGATATGCTCAATTAATGCTTGTAGATCATACTTTACTGGCTGTTTTGTACAATGGTTACTAATTAAATATGTTATACTGCTAACGTTATTATTTCTCAGATTTCGTTACGGCAACCTTTTGTATTTTCGATATTGTTACGTTTGCCTGCTGCGATATATTAGTTTATAAATCCTCCGAGTTATCTGAGTATATTTGGCTTTTGACTCCATCGAAATAAACGCTGTCATAAAAGCACTCAATAACGCGAGAATCGACTCCAGGTATTCGCAGTTGATAAAAAATATGGATTAAGACGCTACGTTACATATAAAGATCGATGGAGACCTTCAGACAAATAAAATAAAATTTGAAAAAGGAGTCCGCCAAGGAGACACATTGTCTCCCAAACTGTTCACATTGGCGCTGGAAGATGTTTTCAAACAAATTAATTGGGAGAACAAAGGCATCAATGGTGATGGATGCTTCTTAAAGAGATTCGCGGATGATGTAGTGTTAATTGCCAAAGATGCTGGAGAACTAGAGACTATGCTACAGCAGCTGGATAAGGCGTCCAAGGAGGTAGGCTTAGAGATGAATTTAAACAAAACTAAGTTAGTGACAAGCAGCGATAGAATCATTATGATCAACAACCAACCTATAGAGAAAGTAGAAGAGTATATTTATCTGGGTCATACAATTACGGTTAGTAAAGAAAATCAAACGGCAGAAATTAGAAGAAGAGTAAAGAGAGCTTGGATAGCATCTGGAAAATTGCAGCACATACTGAAAAACACAGACATTCCCATCAATCTAAAAAGGAAAGTATATGAAACGTGCATACTGCCTGTAGCTACCTATGGGCTAGAAACAGCGACATTCACACAGAGAAGTGCCGAAAAGCTAAGGGTATGTCAGAGAGCCATGGAACGCGCGATGTTGGGAGTAAGTTTAAGAGATAAGATCCGAAATGAAGACATAGGGAACAGAACAAGAGTGCCAGATATAATGCAAAGAGTGGCCCAGGCAAAATGGCAATAGGCGGAGCATATAGCGCTACACGAACCGACCCGCTGGACCTCAAAACTGCTGAGATGGAGACCTCGACTCACAAAGAGAAGTGTAGGAAGACCACCAAAGAGATGGAGTGACGATATTCGTACAGTCGCCGGTGGAAACTGGATACAGAAGGTACAAAATAGGAATACATGGAGATAAATGAGAGATGTTCAGCAGTGGACAAATCTGGGTTGATGGTAAGGATTAGATGTAAATAAAAACTTGTTGGCGCTCATAATATTTATCGGTTTCGTCTTGTAAAAAACCGCACGCCGTCTTCACTGAGCTTAGTTGGCGGGCACTCAAGTATACTCTAGTAGTCTTGCGATATTTGAAGATTTAGACAATTTAGGAAGAAGTAAGCTGAGATTCTTACTAATCTCATGTACCTGTACCGATCATTCAAGCAGCTATTTACAATGCTTTGGTTGATTATTTTTATACCTCGGCTATACGATTTCTACTGCTTGTTATTTTTTCTTCTAAGTAGCCGAATGGTTTCCCTTTATTGTTGACACCTTCTCCCTTGGTCTCATTTTGCGCACTTTTTGTAATTTTCTATAGCCATTATAATATTCTGTTCTCTGTTATCCCACGTGGAAATATTCCATGCAGTAACTGTATCCCTATTCGTCTTCCTATTCGCTATCCGCTATTTTCGACCTTCTCTGGTCTAGATCCATCGTGTTCTGCGCAGAGATACTTTTTGTAAGGTGTTGCCCTGCATAGCCTCTGAGCATTTCTGCTCTTCATCTACTTGGGTCTTTTTCATGGTTGCCCAACTTGTTGTTACTTGTATCTTCAGAAATTCTGGTGATTATTTTGCCTGTTTAAAAAATTGATCACTTGGTAGACATTTAACAGGTGATCAACAGAAGTCTTGGTTCATCGCTTTTCATAATTGATATTTAGTTTTTTGAAAATGTCTTTTCCTGTTTCCATCTTGGGATAAACTTGTTGGTTTTTACTTACGATTCAATTCTTTTCCTGAATTTTTGGATGTTAGATATAGATATCTTCTTCTTCTTCTTCTTCCGGTGCCTACCCGTTCCGGATGTTGGCGATCATTGCGGCTATCCTTATTTTATCTGCAGCAGCTCTAAATAATCCTGTTGTTGTGGATGCAAACCACGTTCTAAGATTCTTCAGCCAGGATATTCTTCTTCTTCCTACTCCTCTTTTGCCGGGTATCTTGCCTTGTAGGACGAGCTGTAGTAGTCCATATCTCTCGCTGTGTCTCATAATATGTCCCAGATATTCAAGCTTCCTCATCTTGATTGTTTCCATTAATTCCATATTATTATTCATTTTATCTAAAACGCTCTTGTTGGTAACATGTTCTACCCATGAAATCCTCAGTATTCGCCGATATACCCACATCTCGAAGGATTGTATCTTTTTGCTAGATGCCTCCGTTAGCGTCCACGATTCCATTCCGTAAAGAAACACAGAGAACACATAACATCTTACCAAACGCATCTTCATTTCTATATTAAGATGATGTTCCTTTAATATTGGACCTATTTTGTTGAACGCTGCTCTAGCTTTCTCAATACGGCATTTGATTTCTACTGAGTGATCCCACTGTTCGTTTGTTACGGTATGAAAAGGACTTTACGACACCCACCCAAGGTGAGCATCGCACCACGGAATCAGTCCTGAAAACATGACACACTTGCCCTGAGATCGGTTCGAAATAGGCTAATAGGCCACGGCTGGAACGCTCAGGGAGTCGGGCGTGAGTCACACGATACGTTCTGGGCAAGCGCGTTGTGGCATAATATATACAGGGTATGTCGAAATTATGAGGGCGCCACCAAGCCTGTCTTAACCCGGCTAACCGGGCCTGGACGGTTAGACGGGAGCGAAGCATGCAAAAATACTCCGCCAATAAGATTATTCAAGGGTTGCAAGGTCAAACAACAACTTCGGGATTGCCTTAAGCAAGGATTGTGATTAGGTGTCCATCCGACCACGACTACGCAGCTGTCCCACTCACCTGCACGCTCACAGCTTCCTCGTTCCGTCGTACAATAATTCGTACAATAAAAGGGCGTCTATCTGTAACAGAACATGCACAAACCGAAACAAACAATAGTTCCCTTAACTAACCAATCATATATTTCACTTCGAGTTACAATGGGGTAGCAGAATGCGTCGCCCTGTATCTAACCTTACTCTATAATTAAGGGCACCAGCTGGCACGCGCGCTCTAAGCTTAACGACAGATGTTGAACATTAGTGAACAGCAATAATAGGTACAAAGATACACATTGCCTTATGCAAGGGCAGCGACGATTTACATTAGCCTTCACGGCCTGAACTGTCTGCAGTCTGAATGAATACACTAGCGTAGTAATGAATAGGTACAGAGATACACATTGCCTTATGCAAGGGCAGCGACGATTTACATTAGCCTTCACGGCCTGAACTGTCTGCAGTCTGAATGAATACACTAGCGTAGTAATGAATAGTAATGAGTAACACTCGCGTTCACAGCGGTAATCAGGTTAAAGGCACGTACCTTAATGCGTGGGCGGCGAGGCAGCCTGGTACAGCTGAGTTGCGACGAGCTGCAATCGTAGGTGATAGGTACCTTCGGTGTTACAACGGCGAAAGGGGGTGAATGCATAACCGCCTCAATGGCGACGGGAGACGCGTCAAGACGCGTACAACGGGACGACGAAAATGATGGGGGCCTCACTCGTTCTGCTGAACCAAATCCTCGTAGGTCGAGATGAAGGGGGCACGACCCCTCACTAATAGTAGCAGGAACTGGGCTCCAAAACACCCACGTTACGCCGAAGATCACTCGACAAATTTCGAATCACCACCACCACACACAAGCGCTCTCTGCCACGGGCTCTGGAAGACTCCCCGAGGGAAGCGTCGGCAAAAGGTCACCTTCGCCGCGTCCCCCACGTGACTAAACCACAGCAAATCGCAAGGCGATGAAATGAAACCAACCAATGCGGGCCACGCTGGTATCACGCCGCCACCGCGTGCTAAATGAAACAAACCAATGCGGGCCACGCTGGTATCACGCCGCCACAGCGTGCTATTCAGAATTCAGAAAAACGCCATCAGAGGAGAGCTCCAACCGACGACAAATACTGCTTTTTAGGCTAACTATGTGCGAAATCGTGATTCTGGAATTAGGCGATGGAGCCAAATAAAGAGCTAAAAGGGCTTAGCATACGGGCGCGCTGCTCTAAGCTTAGGCGGCTATTCAAAATACCAAAATGACCTAAATAAAGGCGTGAAATGCAATTAAGCATCTGCGACAGCAAAATGACTTAACACGTTGATTGTACTACCCAGGTAAGTGTATTTTTGTACTTGTTCTATTCTGCTATTTTCTATTATTAAGTTTATCGGCGCTGTGTTGTTTTTACTGATCACCATACATTTTGTCTTTTTTTTTGTTTAGTTTAAGACCGTATTTGTCGCTAACGGTTGCCACTCGATTCATTATTTGCTGTAGATCTTCATGGCTGTCTGTAAGTATTACAGTATCATCTGCATAGCGGATATTATTTATGCGCTCCCCATTAATCAATATTCCTTCATTACCTCCTTCTATTGCTTCATTAAAGATCTCTTCCGAGTATAAGTTAAAAAGGATTGGTGATAGGACGCAACCCTGACGTACTCCTCTTTGAATTAAAATTGTTTCTGAATTTTCGTCCTCTACCGCTATGTCGGCAGAATGGTTCCAATACAGGTTTCTTATAATCCTGATGTCCTTGTCATCTAGTCCAATTCGCTTCAAAATTTCGATAATCCTTTCATGTTTCACTGTGTCGAAGGCCTTCTGGTAATCTATAAAACATACGAATACTTCATGATTGACGTCTCGGCATCTTTGTATCAATACTTGTATGCAGAATAGTGCTTCTCTGGTACCTACTGCATTTCTGAAGCCGAATTGTGTGTTTGACATTTGTTCTTCACATCGTCCGTAGATTCTTCTCTGAATTATTTTCAAGAACATCTTAAGTAAGTGGCTCATCAGGCTTATGGTTCTGTAATCGTCGCATTTGTTGGCGTTGCTTTTCTTGGGTATAGGAATGAATGTTGATCGTAGCCATTCTTCCGGTATTTGTCCCGTGTTATATATTTCATTGAATAAGGACGTAATTATTTTGACTCCTTCTGAATCGAGGAGTTTAAGTATTTCTCCATGAACCCCGTCTGGTCCCGGAGATTTTCCATCTTTGACTTCTTTGATAACTTTTTCTACTTCTTCGATCGTAATTTCCGGGCCTGTTGTACATTCTTCGTAAGTGTTTTCAGTTCGGTTGTCATTAAACAAATTTTCAATGTATTTCTTCCAGGTTTCTATCCTTTCAGTTTTCGCGATAATAATCTTTCCTGTTTCATTCATAAGTCGACCGGAAGTTCGTTTTCTGTACATTCCCGTTGCTTCTTTTACTTTTTTATAAAGATTAAAATAGTCATGTTTTTTCTCTAGTGTCTCTATCTCCTGACATTGGTATTTTAACCAGTCTCCTTTCGCAGTCCTTATTTCTTTTTTGATTTTCTTTTTTGATTTTCTTGTCAATTTGTCGATATTCTTCTGGGTTGTTCTTATTTTTGCGTCTTTCTTCCATTAACTCCATAATTTGGTTTGTCATCCATTCTTTTTTCTTTCTAATATCAGGTTTAAGTGTTTCTTCGCTGACTTCCTTTATAATTTCTTCGATTTCTTTCGTTGCTTTTTGTATATCTTCTATGTGTGTACTCGTGTTCTTTAACTTATTGTTGATATTTTCTTTGGTCTTTTCTTTTGTTATTTCGTTCTTTAATTTCGTTGTATCGATTTGCTTTCTACTGCTTTTCTTCTTTATCTTTTTTAGTGTAATTCTTATATTTCCTACTAATGGAACATGATCGGAGTTTATATCTGCTCCCGGGTATGTATTAACAGATTTAAAACAGTTTCTGAATCTTTGATTAACCAAGATGTAATCGATTTGGTTTCGTATTACTTGTTCAGGGGAGTCTAAGGGCGATTTCCATGCATATAGTCGACGGGCTGGTAGTTTGAAAAAGGTATTCATTATTACTAGATTGTTTTCATTGCAAAATATGTTTAGTCTTTCCCCTCTCTCATTTCTTTCTCCAAGGCCAAAGGGTCCCACGAATTCGCCACATCTACCCCTGCCTATCTTAGAATTGAAGTCTCCCATTATGATTAATATTTCTTCTTTCCTTATCTTTTTAATTGTTGTTTCAAGGGAATCGTAAAATTGCTCGATTATGTCTTCACTTTTATCGGCAGTCGGTGCTTAAACTTGTACTATTGTTATATTTACAGGAGATGCTTCTAGTTGTATTAAGAGAATTCTCTCCGATATCGGCACAAAGTTATTGACATATTGTGCAATGTGTTTCTTCAAGATCATACCTACTCCATGTTGATGTTGATTATCACTGCTGCCCGAATAATACACTATATGTTCTCCTCTCACTATTTTTCCTGAGTCGGGCCATCTCATTTCACTGATGCCCATGATGTCTATATTCATCCTGTAGATATAGATATACTGTTGAATAATTTTTAAAGCTCTTGTTTTGAGTTCTTCAAAGCTATCTTTGTTAAAGATTTTCTTTTGAACCATTCTCAGTAGTTTCGTGTTTAAATTCAGCTCCGGAGTGTTGTCTTACTGTCATTAAAATCTCTAACGCTACGTCGATCTACACGTATATTTTTAATGAAATGCTGCTCTTCAATTAGCTCTCTTGTTGGGGACAGGTTTTTGTTTGTTGGAGATTCTAAAATGTAAAGTTATGAAAAACGAAGAATTGGAAGTTTGAGTTTCTTAGAAAAATTCCAAACTGATTATATTGCAAGCTGGGGATAAAATGGAAAAGTTGTATTTCAATAACAGCTTGTGAAAATAGTTTATTAACCAGTTTTTAAACAAAATAGACCGGAAACAGAGCAAGTTAGTCATATCTTAAGACGCCTGTCGAAATCTCTTGCAGCAATCGGAACTGTATCACTTTCGTATGTATTAATTAACCTCTGAAATTCTGCCAATGTCTTGCTAGGACATGTTTACATTAATTAACGGAGAGATAGTTACCCATGTATGATACTAAATTGAACCCGAAGAATGTTCTCACAGGATGTTTACGTTTAATGCCAAAACTGTGCGTCATTTCCTATTGAACTGAGAATGCAAGATATTTTGATATGTTAATTTTGTTTGGTCCATTTTAATTCTAGAAATTTAATGTAAATCCAACAGATACGTTTATTTTCTTTCGTATAAAAATCTTCTATAGACGAAGATCTGAGGTTAAAACTAATAAGCGCAGCTTCACGCCTTAGTACCTTAGTTTCTTCTAATTTCCTTATATAAACACTTAACGCGACCATTAGCATAGAAGTTCAATTTCCAGCAATTAATAATAGCGTTATCGCGATAGAAAGACACGTGTTGTAATTTATCGAAGTTCAATATGCAGATTGCTGTTTGTTCGTGTACCGGCGAACTTTAGTCTCTTGTTAATCGTCAACTGCACAGAAACGACACAAGCTCGCATATTTAATTGGCTATTAAAACCGTTATTAACAATAATCGGCCTGCACTTCAATCTTATCACGGCGTCGCACAGAATGGCTTTTAATGCGGTTCTCATGGCATTCCTGAAATTTCGTTTGCTGACGGCTCCCGTTGGCCGCCCCATTATCACCAACCGTATCTATTCAAATTCTGTGGAGTGTATTTAGAAAAGTATTACGTGACAACGTTAACAATCTTCGCTCGCCCGGTGGTCACTTTTCACTGGTTATCTAATGGACGCGCGTGGGATGAAACATGGGCATCTTTAGGTCACTTCAAACAGTTCTGAGCGTTTCGGAATCAAACCGTGATCTTTAGCATGATTTACTGAAATAGGTTTGCACCTACGATATTGAATTAAGTCGTTGCTATCCCGTGTGGTTTCTAGGACCGATTTGAATGAAAGTGTAATTATCGAAGCCGTTTGCTCAACATTTAAATTTCAAATCGCTGTTCCACTTTATAGCTTTGGCTCTGGTTATTTTTCAGCTTGATTTCACAAAAATTTGATCGCCTTCGTTTTCCATTTAAATAATCTAACGCTTTAATTGAGTTGTGGAGGAGTTGAATCAAAAAATTTACATTATTCGCTATCTTGTCCGTAATTTAGGTACATACAAAAACGACTTTAAATCCTTTGTCACTAATTAGAGAAAGAAGGAATAACCATTTGTTTATCGTCGACCATCTCATGCTTACATCATTAGCATTAGCTCTTTCCTGTCCGATAAGGCAGCGAAATTAAATTAAATAAGTGGAATTTTTCCAGTTACTTCTGACATTAGTGCTTATCACCGATCGTTTAGTTATAAAATATTTTCTTGTGTCAGCTAAATTAATTATGCCTTCCTCGCCTCCAGTGATGATTGGAGCTTTCTTTTTCAGTCAGCATGCGGATGTGACAACTGATTAATCTATTTCTTTTGTTTGGCTTGTGGTATGAAGTTATCTCTTTTGGAGAATGGGCCCGCGAATAGGAAAGATGTATTTTGCATAAAATTGATATTCTTTTCATATTTTTCATATTTTTTGCACTTATTACATATTTATACTGGTTCTATATTCTGATATTCTAATTTAAGTAATATCATGAGTGTTAACTTCTTGCATAAGATATCTACTCAGCAAACTGAGGATAAGTTTCGTGAGATAATTTAAAGTTCTATAGCCTCAAATTGAAAGAAACTGCACACTTCTATAAAACAAAATATTTCTATTTCTTAAAAATGTTAGCCATTTTGAAGATTATTATTAGCGTTTCTCATTTTGTCAGAAAAGAGGTAAACGATAGCAATATATTCACCCAGGCATTACAAATTTTGAAAGGAAAAGAAGCAAAGTATGGAATTGGTGTTATGGCTTTGAGGTAAACAGGACAAAAAGCGAACGATGAAGGTAATAGCTTAGAAACGTTTCTGATAAACAACAAGATAAAGAATGTGATAGAATAATACGAGACAATAAACGAGAGGCTGCCCTGCCTGCATATAAAAGAAAATAACTGGAAAATAGGTACATATATTAAAGATACAAGTACTAACTGAGCATAAGAAAAAAAGAGAATTTTTACGAAAAAAATAGATAATGGGTACGACAAAATCCCAATCGTGATATAAAATTAGTACTGGGAAAATTAAACGCAATAGATAGTTAAATTGTGACAATAGGAAAAAAGCTATAAAGAATACAGCAACTAGCAAAGGGCTGAAAAGTACAAAGAACAGGCGATATAACTTACATTAATATACTGGAAACGGAGAAAGTAAGCAAATATATATACAGATAAAACAGAAAAAGACTAAGAAAAGACAACGAAACACAAAATATTGTCGAACAGTGGGAAAAAAATCAAACAAACCATACATAACATAGCAGCATCAGTCCTAGACGATACAAAAGGAACAAAACTAAAGGAATGGTTTCACCGAGGTTGTAAAGAAAAAGTTGATTGGCTGCACACGGCAACAATGCAGACTTGGTGGAAATATAAAACAAAGAGGAATCACGTAAAATTAACAGATTCATAGAAAAATTTAGAGACCTATAACAATAAATAAATTAGAAATGCAAAAAGACATCTCGTACGTCTTAATATTTGAATAGTTATTTGCCTCGTTGTTGCCAGTTGTCTCGGTTTATAGCAAGAGAACTCTTACCTTTAATTCCCAGTCGAGATTACGGATAATTAATACAACAAAGTTATAGTAGCCGACACAGCTCTAATCTGAAATTAAATACTTCATACTGCCACCCCAATAAAACAATGGCTTTAAACACATACGTATTGCAATGGTATTAAACCCATGACTTGACTCTGCTGGCAGTGTAACATAATGGACCAATTCAATTAGCTCAGCGTTGGGGTGTTTTATGTAGCTGCAATGTTAAACTAAAAATTCAAACCGTAAATACATTGATAATGAGATGCGAGAAGTAATAAAGTAGTTGAGTAAGGATCGCAGAAGGCAGAGCTTGTTTTCCCAGGGGTCGAAGTTTACTTTTAAATAAATAAAAATAATAGGGTTTGTGCATAATAGAAATCCGAACCGAAAGAAATTAATAGACACAAAAAGGTTTGCTATGTACAGGTTAAAAGAAGCGTAGTTTTTTTTATTAAAGCCAATAAAAGTGAAATTTGTGAGGAATCTAAAAGGTAAAGAAAGATAGAATCAAATAACAGGACATTGCAAAATGCAATTTGAGAAGCAGGCAGCAGGACATGAACGAAGCACATGAGAAGTGGCGAATTCGAATAAATCAGTGCATTTAAGATTACAATTAGTGCAAAAGTAGAGCAGTGGTTAAAATTAAAGGTGTGTGTGCGCAGCGCTACCGAAATAATTTTAGATGCAAGAAAAGACAATAACTTAGATTATAAGAAAAATGTATAATAGAATTTATGTAATCAAATTTATTTCCATTTTGTACTTTAAGTTATCAAACATAATTTCCGTTAATATTGTCTCATAGCAACCAGATTCGCTTTCGTTTAATAACGGGGGAGAACAATTGAAAATTAATTACTTGACTGTTTGTTGAAATGTGTGCTCCATATTTTTATATAATTTTGATAATAAAAGTGTTTTCCAAGCTATAAAAAGTATACCAGTGTACAAGTGGGCGTATTTTCAACAAGTTCCGTAACAAAAAAAGATACAAATCTATAATCTCAAATAAGAGGAAATCGGAGCCGATCAACTCCATTTTGCGAACTTCGACTACGGCCAAGAGGAGCATCGGGGCTAAGAGATCAGCAGTCTACGGTAGAGGACAGGTCCACAGCAACGACTTCAGCAGATTTGGCAGCAAGGAGACCAAGAATAGCAGAGAAAATCCAACGGCGTCATTTTCAGAGGGGGCGATGCAGTCCAACGAATTTTTATAAAGTACGATTTAGCCTAAATAAAAAGTGTCAAGCGTCCGGAAAACGAGGTGCATACGACTTCAAACGTTGTTAAAGAAGAGGAGGTCCTTTCCAAGGCTCTAGCTAAGCCACATTTTAAGTAATTAGCGCTGCGTCAGTAAAATTCGTGGTTTGGCGGAAGTTGAAGCTGTGCAGGAAGCGACCAGAAACAATTGCCAAAATTTGGACGGCGTCTGTCTGACGTCACGAACTACGTAACTGCTAGAAACAAAAGTTGTTATTTATCGACAAGCGCGAAATTTTGAATAATTACCTTGCGAATTCTCATATTTTACGAGTATTATAACTTTCAAAGCACCGCTGTGTGCACTAGTCAACCGATTTGTGATTTGACAGATTTGTGGACCTTGAGCGATCGTGTATTTGAACTACTGACTGTGTATAGTACCATTTCAGATTTTAAAATACAGTCGACTTAGGAACTCACCCTGAGATTAAAGAGCTTGCATTCTACTGACAGCTAGCATTTTTTCTAATTAATTGCAGTGGAATAAAATATAAAGATGGGCCTACAACCATTTATTTTGTGCAGTAAATTAGTACATTTCATATTTTTAACCAGCCTAGTAATTTAATGACAGGCAAAGTTCGAACACAGTAAAATATTAAACAGTGAATTGTGTATTTGGATTGAATCTAACTTAAACGAAATACAAATATAAAAGACAATTAAATTAAATTAATAAACAGACAATTATAGAGCAATCCATCTCAATATAAACAAGAAACTAAGTGATAGAACACCTGAAATGCGTGGGCATTACTAATACAAACGGTGGTAGTTAATACCATTTAATGCTACAAACACTATTGTATAAGTCTAATAACAATAAAACAAAACAAATGAATTGTCTTATTCGCGAATCTCAAAGCTTCCTGGAGTCGGCCCTGTCAGAAAACTGACCTTGGAGCGGTACTTCACCGGGCTTCGCAAATGTAATTGGAAACCCAAGCTGATATTGCCGCACCCAACAAAAAAAAAAGCCCCAATGTGGCAATTTCCTTAAATTGCACTAATTTCACTAAATTGCACTGATCTATGACCAACCTTTTTTAATTATGCGCAGTTACTCAATATATGGATTTCCTAGCTCTGGATAACTCCTTATCGTTACTTGCAGACGACCACCATCCTCTGGAAGTTCTACAGCTTCAAGTAGAAGATGCTGTTAGCTATCTAGATGACCTGGTTTCTTATGGAAACCTCCATAAAATCTCGCTGTGATTACCTGCCATTGAAGGCGAGGCGAGGTTTCAACCCTTCGAAATAAACTTTTCTTCCGGTAATGGGGCCGCCTGCGACGGTGATACTGAAAATCGCTCTACCCGAAAAAGTGATAAAAAGTGTGTCACTGGCCAAACAAAGTGGCAAATCCAGTTGCACGCAAAAAGTGCTCAAAATTATTTCATCCTTCATGCCTAGCACAGACAGCGGGAGTAAAATCTGCGGTTTGTCGTCACGAGGCTCTAGAAAGTGAGGTTATAGCATCCACTAGTGGAAATACAGAAATATACCTAATAAAAATCATCAAAGGACTTGATTAAAGGAATACCTTACTACAGGAAAACTGTGAGGTATGAAAGCACAAGGCCTTAATCAGGTAAATTTAGTAAACCTAACCAACAAGGTGGAAAATTCCCTCCAAGATCTACATCAAAACTCCGCCCTCCTGCACGATATAGATTTGGACGGAAACAGTCTGCTGACACTCCAACTGCCAACTCAAACTTTGGAAAAAACAATGTAGCAACAGGGATTACAGAGAGCCGAACTAACAAAAATGAAGAGAATGGCGGTTTCATATTCCCCAGAACGTCAAAGTCAAAACGTTATTCTAAGCAACAAGAAAATGGAGATCAAAACAACGACGTTCGGCACCAGAAATTCACAAAAAAAATACAATACGGCACCAGAGAAGATGAAAACAACTTCGCCTGTCAGGGATAAACAAATCCGACTCTACGTATCGCAAGTTAGGGAAGAAGCCACCGAGGAAACTGTAAAAGCCCACATTGAAAGACAAGCCAAAACTTCCGAAGATGACACCGAGGTAAAACTTTGCCAACCCAAGGTAAAAAAATTGAACAAACTTCGATTCATGATGGGTCTAAAAACGGAATTCAAAGCTACTGTATACAATGTGTCCTTTTGGCCAAAGGGTGTTGCCGTTGAACGCTTCACTTTGCTCGAGGACGCAAGTAGACGGAACAAACCTAAATTTCACTCCAGATAAGAACGAAGTCAACTATGGAAAGCAAAGTAACTATGTGCTTGAAACAAATCTGAGAAGGTCCAATGAAAATCATACTTTACACACCACACATACCGAGAATAAAGCGGCATTTCATCATCGGGAAAAAGTAACAATACTTCATCTCAATGTACGTACGAGTTTAAATAGCAAGCATCTGGAGCTCACAGTACTATGGGAAGAACTGAAGCCCCATATATTTTGTGCTTCTGAGCATTGGTTAGTGGATGGCAGTATGCAAAAGGTCAACCTGAGTGGATATAAACTAATAAACTACTCTTCAAGGTCCGACAACAGAGGTGGTGGTACGACCTTATTTGCATGGGACAATTTCGAGTTATTTCCCTCTTCAATTCAAGTTCCTTCACTGGACAGGCAATGTGAATATTGTTTATCGGAATTGAAGGTTAATAATAAAGCTTATATGATTGTTTGTATTTATAGGTCACCTATCGGAGATATTGATAAATTTTTATTCCGTCTGGAAAATACCTTGGATGATATCTATTGCCAGAGTAAGTAGTTTTTAGTGAGCGGTGACTTTAATATAAACTTTGCTAATCAAAACCCCTCAGCAAATTCACTTCGGTAGCTCTTGACTAGTTATGGTCTTAAGCAACATGGGGCAGGTGCGACAAGGGTCAGTTCCAATACAGAGTCTCAAATTGATAATATTTTTAGTAATATTTCGCCTAGTAAGGTAATTTTTAAGAATCATATAACTGAGGTATCAGACCACTATGGTCAAAGTCTTGATGTTATTGTAAATAAGCTAAATAGAACACAAAATTTTATAAAAAAAAGGTTCTTTGTGCCAAACAATATAGATTTCAATTTTTTTTACATTATGAAATTTGGGGTGAAGTCTACCAACCAGAAAGCACAAATGATAAGTATGATTGCTTTTTAAATACAATTTACTATTATATTGGTATTTGTTTTCCTATAAGCTCAAGCCGAAGGAAAGATTGCACAAACTGGGTTACTACCGATATAAAACATTATTCTGAATATATCAAAAATTTGTATATTTTATATAAACGTACCCACAGTCCTTTGACGTCGCCGATGTTGGTAGTGAAATCCATATATACTCCTGCCACAATCCGGTTCAAAACTCCGTAATTACGCCGTCAAAGGTAAACTATTAAGTTTTCCCTAATTAAGCTGATCAACACAAACCACCACTGCAGTTAGTTAAAGGCATAACATACTTGGCAATGGGCGAGTTTCTGCGACGTCTTTAGACAAACACTGTGAAATTGGTCGAAAGCCACGCGAAGCTTTTTCCGAGATATTTTTTCTAGTATGCAGAACGCAAAGGAGTACATATTAGGGTCAGGCGCTTTGTGCCAACAGCACTACACCCCGACACCTAGAGAAAAATCCTGGGATTAACTACCCCACAGGGACCCGACGACGTTTATCAACAAACATCGCTATTTGACATTGCTAGTTCTAGGTTTAACCGCTGGCAGCGCAGAAAGGCAGACCATAGTCCCAGGAAACCACAAGCCCCTCGAGCACAATTCGGTAACCTGCCGCACGGCTTACAAATCCGCTTAGACCCTTGGTCGAGATTTATTAATTCGAATTTGTTTTATTTCGTAGTTACACCGTACATACGCTTGAAAATTAAGTTTATTTACAACGATGAGATGTAATATGAAAGACAATATACTTATTTTTTCCGAAGTGTTCTAAATCTCATCAATCGAAGCAATCAACAAATTCTGACAGCTGACCACCTAATGGCACTTTGATGCAAAAAATATTAAAAATATAGACATTTCCGTCGTAAAATAATTATTCGCCAATTTGATAGGTTTATCTGCGGAAAAATTATTACACATCGCCAAAGATCGTGACAAATTTATAAGAATCGTAGACATGGGTGCTGCCAACACTTAAATAGACGGTGATAAAAATTAAGCTAAATTATAGAGTTGCTTATAAAAATAACCAACATCTGCATGTGCAGCAAAACTTTCAAAGAGAAAGCAATGGTGCTTTGCAGGATATATTTAAATTTTTCTATTTTGAAACTACGATAAACCAATATATATCATCCACAGATTTGTTGTCTCTTTTATTTTTTATTGGAGTTTTCGCTTTCAAGATGAACGAGCATTTAGTTCTGCCCACAAAGATAAAAATACTCGAAAAATCATGTTATCCATGAATATAATGTTTGTTATTAGGGATTATTAAATTGTCAAATTCCATTAGACATTATCAAGGCTATATAAAAATCATATTTATTTGTTATCTACCTAACACTGTCTGGTGGAGTACTTTCTGAAAAGTCGTTACGAATCCCTCTATATATGTCTATTGTATATTCACTGCGCCAGGCTCTCAAAAAAGATTTATAAAAGTATCTAATGTGTCTATGTGCACTTTGGGCGAAGTCAGGTGGATTTGTGACGCATTTACTGCTACGATACATATTCTTATACCTTGACGAATGTTTTGGGGACATGGTGTGGCTTCGCTTTACACCCCTACGTTTATTAAATGATCATTTTTACATGTGGAACAATACATGCAACATTTCTGCTTTGCTATAACGGTTTGTGTTGCATGAATTCTTCACATGTTGTGTAATGCATTTCTTGCAGCATCGGTCATCATCTTTGTCAAAAGTGTCGCACCCGTCGTGGTTACCTTATAAAGACTCACAATTATTTTATATAAAAAGAAGTTTCGGAGCCAAGAGTAATTTATAGCGCACGTCGGAGAATAATGAAAATTTCGTGTAAATCGGCGTAAGCGCGATGAGCAAACACGTCCCTACAATAGAGGAGGTCAAGGGGCAGATTATTCAGTGCCCCACGGTGTAAACGCGGTCTCCGTAATTTAACCTTCTCGAGTCACACAATTAAGTATTCAGCTAGGCGGTCAAGTTTCAGGTGTCCAGCCCGTAAAAGAGTCGCTTTAGTGAACTGGTGTCTCGTGGAATCTCTCCTTTCCCACGCAAATAAAGCCATATTTATGGCTAAATGCTGCAGACCGCGGTGTTCCTATGTAGGTGCGTAGCAACTTAGTTAACCCGAAGAAGTTATTACTCGGGCCGGTGGACATTCCCGTCCATGGGAATGCAGAATGATATTACTTGTCTTGCGCTCGGTCGAGCTCTTGGCTGGAGCTTATTCTTCCTCCTAATTTGAATTGCACGACGTTCACTTCATTAAACTCGCTTATTTCAACTACTACGTTCACGATTCTATCTAAAATCTTCAGTAAAAAGTCCTGTGTGATTTTAGGATAGACAGATCAACGACCGACCAGATTTTCACCATCAAACAAATATTAGAGAAGGCATGGAATATTATGTAAACATTTACCAGCTGCCCGTTGATTTTAGACAAAGTTATGACTCAACAGAAAGGAAGGCGTTGCGACATATCATACGACATCGACAGTGCGGAATTCCAGATGAACCACCCTAATGGTGGAAATGAAATTAGAAGAGTCAAAGAGTAGTTTGAAATAAAAACAAGTATTGACATAGAGACGTAGATAGAAGTTGAAAACATTGGACTTAAGTAGAATCAATAGAGATAAGATGGAATACCTAACAGGAAGATAAGTATGATGCGGAATTGGTCATAGTATAAATATGAACGAATATCATTATGAAACACTCCTTTTTCTAAATATGTTGGTTTCCAAATGGTATGGAGCATGTAATTAGGGCAATATGCTCCGGAAACAAATGCGTTTAAAATTTATATGAAAGACAATAGCACGACCAGTCAAACTTGGATGCTGGCCCAAAAATAGGTAAACATACTAAGAACTGTAAACAGATATTTGTGCAAGGAAAACTTGAAGAAAGCGAGTAAATAGAAAAATAAAAGACATTTTGGAAAATATTATTTCAATCATCAAAGAAGTAAACAATAAATTAACCCTTTGGTTACTATAGTTATAATTATCTTTTAATACACCCCTTGAAAACACGTCTTTCATTGGTCATCACTTCTATTATCGAATTGGATTTAATATCTACAAGTATGGATGTAGTAAAGCCTCTAGTTTCTAAAACTAGAAAACGCGAGTTTAATTCCCACTACAGCCACAAGAATCTAGTGTCGACTTTACTGCGACTCCTCAAACGGCTTTAACAATAGCAGGACTGAATGTCTAAACCTCCTCAAAACGGAAAGGCCGATGCCCTGTAGTGGGGATGAGCAACAAGGCTGACGATGATGTCTTCAGTCTCGCTCCTTTGAAGGTTTCTGAGTAGGAAATTAATATTATAGCACACTTGCAGAGTAGTATGGTTGCCAAATTGGAACTGCTGTATTTTTGGTCAAGGAAGATTGAAATGATGAACTTTATGAGGAAGAAGGTTGTCATGATGTCACCTTCAACTTCTGGATTACATGTTTTCTACCTGTTATCAAAACAAATCTCCGCTGGCTATACTCGCTAGAAAATACACAGACTTGTGAGTACCTCCTTGGATAAAATTGCCGGCCGGAGTTTTTTAAATATACTCGAAAAAAGGGAGCCAACAGATTTTTACGAAATAATGACAAGTGTATCCAGGCATTCAAAGAGAATTCGTAAACTCAAGTAGCACACAATAATCTGAAAGAGCTCAACTCAAGTGTAGGTAGCACTAACAAAAAATAATGCCATAATGCAAATATCGCAGTATATAATTAATCTCAATGCATATATAAAATTACAGGTGAACAAATTACGAGGCACCTCACAAAACGCATAGGGTATAATACATATTCCTTAATACATACTTACAAGTTCACAGAACAGCGATATAACATTTATCGCACACATTCAAATCAGGCACGCTTTACAAGGCGATACGCTAGTGTGCTCCCAGGTACCAAGCTCGCGGTGCGAACTGTATACTCCCAAGGTCGATCCAAACGTCAAAATATCCAAACGGGGATCGTAGCGACAGGAATGCACGCCACAGATGTGAAGCAGCTCTGCGACGGGAGATAATCACGGGATCGAGGTCACGCTTTAAGCGACTTCCGCATCCAAATGAGTTGTAGAAGCTAAAATCTTTGCAAACGGTCTCAACGGCTTCTCCCCGACTGCTATAAGGGGAAAATAGTCCACGATAGGATACAGGTGAAATTTAATACAGCCTGAAGTAGGCGCCTTACTCACCCCACGATGTTCAGCGCACGTGTAAAGAAATACAACAGCAGCGTAGAATTATGGTTCAGGAAAGAAAATCCGACAAACAGGCGCGGGAAACCAATACACGAAATCAAAGTGCATCCCCATAAATTCCCAGAATTCTATTACTGACGTTTAAACTGGCTTCATGCTGCTAACGAAGGCAGCCGGAAAAAGAAAGCAGAGCTGACAATGCGACCTTTTAATCTCTACACTACGAGCCACAAAGTAGCCCTGGCACAAGCGCGCTAAATATGAACTCAGTACCACACACATCAGAATCTAATAGATGCGTAACAATATGGAATAAGTACTACAATTTTTTTCAGTCGAAGCATACCTACGATGAAATATCTCCTGATGGTCAATAAAAATTGTTAACAAAATATTTCTTATTTAGACAAACTTCAAGCTTTTTTATGGAATACAAAAGCTCTACTGAAAAGAGTGTTTAGTATCAGGATCATAACTTCATACTCATGTTTAGTCACCTGTCATAACATTTTTCAATGAAAACCTCTTTATGGGTGACACGTTTAAAAATCTAAGGCAACAAGTGTTTGACTCTCTTCCTGATCATCTGATCATTTAAAATTTTAATGAGCGCACAGAGGTGACATTTGCAGCGTTGTCGACGATTAACCGTTAATCTGCATCATAATCGCATTCACACGACTCTCAGTGGTTTTTAATAGGATAAACTCTAGCGCTTGTCGCCTCTTCATTATTGAAAGTACTTTTTCATTACAATAAGTTTTGTAGCACTTTTTTGTAACGTAAACTAAAACATTCTCCAAATTCTCAGATATTGGAAAAAATCCAAAAGCCGGACACAAGCAAAACATGAAATCTAAACGTCTTCGCATGAACGCAGATCATAGCTCATTTATTGCATGTATTGCAACCAATAGGGTACGATAAGCTGTTTCATTGCTTGTAATTATGTAGTTTTGTACATGCAACAAATGCGCCTCTTCCTTCAGTGTTGTTAAAACAAATCTTCAGTAAAAACAAACTATCAAAGAATGAGTTGGTGAATTAGGTTAGGCAAACCTATAACCACTGGTAATGTTACTTTTATTTAGCCCTATACTCCCTTTCACTGTGAATTTAGATTGCTCTTTGTTTGCTAGATAGCCCAGTCGTAGAAGCACAAGACCCACTCTTACCTCAGTGCAGCTAAGGGAATTGATAATATAGATTATTCCGGCCTGCCTGTTATCACCTATAACTCTGTAATCAAGCATGCAAATTCTGTCAAAAATAAAAACCAAACAGTTTACATAAAAATACATATACTCAGGAAAATAACATACCTGCATGGAAATACATTTAAAAAATACACAATGGTAACATAGAAATGTTATATGCGCTATTAACAATAGCTAAGAAAGGTCCACGAGCTTAATGCTGAATCTACATGCTTAGATACACCTTAAATAGGGGTGTGATTGTAAATACGCAACGCTAAGTCAAAACAAATCGTGCGAACTAGGCGTACTCTCGCGCACAAATTCACTTAATTCGGCTGACACGATATGTCAACAGGATTATGCAAGCGCTTTGTTCTAACGCGCTAATTCAGCAGGTACGCGTCCATTGCTGTCGGGTGCGTAATTGCTCGTCGAAGCTATTGCGCAAATTGTTGCAATCCTTTCTTAATTCGCTGTTATGATTTTGCTCCAAATTTCCTGGATCATGCATTCGATCGTGGAAATTAATTATAGGAATTAAACTTGCGTTATAGTTGCTCTAAATGATCTCGTACTTTGACAAGATCGGCTAACTTCTTTGAAGCTAGAATAGCGGCTTCCGGCTATGAAGAATTAGCGGCACCTTGGTGTCGATTCCAAGGTAGTTCTAGGCTCTCGAGACTGTATTTCGGCTCAAGAATAACGACGCGTCGACTGCTATTAACGCAGGTCCACACAGCAACCCTCAATCGCACTTTTTAATACTTCGCGTGATCATCAATTTTGTTAGGACGAACGCACCGGTCTCCTATTAGCAAACGGTAGACTGCTAGCGCTACCGTTCGCGATCAACTTGCTTTGATCCTATTAATAGCCGCAACGACTGGTTGGTCCTGCACACCCTGGCGTTCGAAACACTCGTTGCATGTTTTAAATGCATAATACGTTTTAACCTCAATATTACAATATAAGTGATACAGTTTGGCTTAAATCTAGCAGAGTGATTATTATATTGAGTACAACAATATTTACGGACAGAAGATTTGATATGTGGACAACGGAAGTATGGAGATTCATTAAGCATATGAAAAGTGAAAATCTTAATAGATTAGGCCAGGTTATCAACATGAGTGAGTGGTAAACACACTACGAAGAACTGTTAATTGAAAACCGACTCCACTTTCTTGTGTGAAATGAAAAACTGAAGATTTCCCGATAGAATTAATAACAGCTGGGGGAAACGATTTAATAGTGAAAATTCTCGAGTTAATGACAAAATTTCGCCAATTGTTTAAAACTCCGAGAGAATCACACATTAAAAAATCTATTAAAAATGGCGCATAATCTTCAGGTAGAGCGATTCTTTGACCAATTCGGAGTCGAAAATCTTGATACTAAAATGTTGAATTGGTCTTCATGAGCCCTCACGAGCGGTAGGTAAAAAACATGATTCTTTCAGGTAAAGTACCTTTTCTGTTTCAAATATTTGAAAGTATCGTCAAGCAAAGTTGTTCAAACTGTAAAATTATGGTCGCGTGCAAAATTTAAGAAATATTGGCTTACTTTTATGAAACCGTGAGTACTAGATGAAGTACTTTTGTGGTAACGTGGTTTCATAAAAATAGCCCGACAATTCTGGAATTTTCCATGGGACCACAATTTTACATTTTGAATAACTTTCCTTAAAGAGACTTTCACATATTTAGAACAATAAAGGTACTTTACCTGAGCAAAAAGTATTTTTACCTGTCGCTGGTGAGGGCTTATGAAGACCAATCTAGCAGTTTAGTATTAAGATTTTCGACTCAGAATTAATCAAAGAATCGCTCTACCTGAACATTATGCGCCATTTTTAATACACCCTGTATATAGTATCCATTTTAAAAAAGGTGACAGAGAGATCATAAGTGCTAGAGAGGGCTTAGGTGTGGATAGTGCTAGACTTTTTGGGAAAATTTTTCAAAACGAGCTCAGAACCAATACTGGCAACATCAGTAAAGACCAATGTCAATCCAGAAAAAGAAGATAGAAAACGGCAAACAGGTTCATATGGCTATCATTGATTTTTTATACCCAGATATAAACTGACCGTTAGACACTAATGGCCATTTATTAAACATTATATAAGAACCATACAAAGATACGAGTATTATCTCTCACGTTAAAGTAGGTAATCAGCCTTCTAGTTCTCTGCATACCCTCGCTAATATTTAATATTTACCTGGAAATAGTTCTAAAGGATTGGTAGGAATGTAGGGAAAAGGAGATCCCAATAAAAGTTTTTTAGACGACCAGATGACAATAGCCCAAGATTCGTTTAACTTGAAATATCTGACCAGGAGAGTAAATCAAGATTTGCAAGAATAATAAGGCTTACAAAACAACGTTTAGACCAAACACTTGATAGTAAATTTTTATGAAACATTTGAAATGCTAATCTATGACAATATTACTATTAAAAATGTCGACAAATTTAAATATTTGGAAGTCATAATAGAAGCGAAAACTTTGGGAAAAGAAGAAAATATACAAATAATTAAAAAAAGTCGATGTGCAACAGACTACTTGAATTCTTTGTGGTGGGATGAGGGTCTATCCTTGGAGAATATGAAAGAACTCGGATACGTCATAGTTGAGTGTGCTATAATATGTATCCAGAAATAAGTAGAATGTATAAAATACTTTTTAAAATTTTTTGAAGATGTGCGACAACAGATAGTCCAAATATCCAAAAGTTTTTCAATTGTCTCCACCACGAAAATATTAGTAAGAAAGTCCCCGTAGATTCCGGAATGAGGGAATCATGAGAGCAATGACTGGCATAAATCTGGAGACAGAACCAGTACTAGATGGAAGGCCGCGGAAAATAGAAGAAAAAGTGAAGTCAGCAGATAACACTCGACAATATTTTATTCAAGGGAGCCATGGATGACACAGGATAATCAAACCATCAAGATAAGTACAACAGATATAAGTTTCGTAAAAAGGATAATGAGAATTATAACATGTAAAATGTAGTTCCTCAAATAACGATGATATAAGAGACGCATTGCAACAAGACTCCATAATGATAAAACTAAAAAAGAGATAGCTAAGATGGTGTGGACATATAGCAGGAATGAGTACAAACTAGGAAATCCCGTCATACAATCAGGTAGAAAAGACAAAGAGAAAAGAGGAAGGTCGGAAAAACGTAGCTGAAAGGAATGGAAGAAATAAAAAATACAAAAGGCGAGACTGTAAGGGAACTAAAAACATTAGTAAACGATAAAAGAGTATGAACCTAACAAAGAAACATCTAGAATGGTATGGAGCAATAGGTAGAAACCAATTAAACGAGTATTAAACTCGGTGAAAAAGGCAAGAAAAAAGAAGAAGCACAGGAAAATGTTGCTGAAGATAATGGAGGAAACAAGAAACAAAGGAGAGAAAATCTGCGGGAACACATTAGTAAAAGTTAGAAGAGCATGAAACTAGAAGAGACAGTTATGATGGCGTGGACACATACGAATGAGGGATACAGACCAACGAAACGAGTTATAAAAGCAGGCAGAGAAGGCAACAAGAAAAGAGGAATGACAGGAAAATGCTAAGAAAATATAGTAGAAATGAGAAACAAAATGACAAACGCTAACGGGAATTGAAAACATTAATTAGTAATGCTTTGATGAAAGGAAACAAAACGTACAGCTAGGATGGTATGGGAACACAGGAAGAATGGCTTAAGATTAATGAAACGGGTGATAAAATCAGGTAGAGAAAACCAGAAGAAAAGAGGAGGATCATGAAAACGTGGCTGAAAGGAATGGAAAAAATAAGAAACAAAAGAGCGAAAGATAAAACAATAGTAAAGGACAAAAAAGGATGAAACGCGAAGAAGACAAACTATGGTGGTATAAACGCACAGCAAGAATGAATACAGACTAGTAAAGCGAGTTATAAAATCGGGTAGAGCAGACAGGGGAAAAAAATATGTTACCAGTAAATTTTTACGAAATATAACAAGCCGAAACGGGCAAGATGGCTCGGTGGGATGGCAGAGGTCGTAGATTGAAAGAAAGGAGGAAGAAAAGCACAGAAAAAAAAGTTTTCAACTTTGGGGGTTGGACCAGATAAACCTCCTAGACGATGAAAAATCTGGGTACGATGCTCAACTCCAAGATTTTGAACCTTGTTCCCTATTCTCTGAAATAGCTTATATGACTTCAAAATACACTGCGCCTTACAAAATGAAATCGTTTAACAAATTTAATAACTATATTAAGATAACATTAACACAAATATATTTAAGCGAGCCAGCCTTGCAGCTGAGACAGCAACCAAGGAGGGTCACTTGCTTCCGACGTCACGTCGCGCGATTACAAATTCCTAGCAGATGTTCGTATGCATTTATAGTTTCACCATGAAAAACAATATTGGTAACCTAGCGCAGTGCGCTGAAGGCATTACTGCACTCTTAACGGAACCTGCCCCAAAACTTACTTGCTGATAAACACATACAAAATGGGTGAGAATTTACACATGCTAAATCTTATTCGAGTACCTTTAAATCGGCGGTAAATTACACTTGAAATTATAAATACATATTCAACCAGCCTGGGCGCAGATTGTCACCGGCGAGCGATAGCTTGAAAGCCGCAAAAGAGATTCTTCGGGGCTTCACCGAAATAATAGACAATGGTGGTTTATATATTACGAGCAATTAGTGTGAGTCCACAAGATGGCATCAAGATGCTTCTCCAGAACTACGCCGGAAAACAGTATGGTTGCGTAAAGATAGATGCGTGTCGAAGGTTACCTTATAGGCTGGTTGGGATACGGTAGATACTATATTGGACCGCAGATCGCCGTGAAATTCCGCGAAATTCAACCAAGACAAAATTTCAGATTAGTAGCCAGGGCTTTGGGAAGCTGGATGTATAGGGCAATCGTAAATTTGCCAAATTGTAAATAATAAATAACACACGACACGCAACCTGTTTGCTTAATTATATTTTTTGTCCCACATGCCTTAAACTGACGCGAAGGGCTCAAGAAAACTAAAACTCCTTCCTATTTTATGCCCGCCAAATGCAATGGCGGCGGATATTTCCAAACAGACCTAACAAAACCAGAAACACATGCATGGCTGAAATGGGTGGAAGAAATCGGAAAGGCAAGGAGGCAAAACTTTGATGGTGTTCAAAACATTAACAAAGGACAGAAGAAGATGGTAGAATGGGCGAAACCCTAAACAGACGCTGAAAGGGCAAAAGGTTTCAAGGAAAAGACGGTGGAGAAGGTAATAAAGTAAGGATACTTCGTTGTAAATCCCACATAAATAAATTGTTCGTGAGAGAATGTGAAAAAGTTCCGGTTTTTCTGCAGATTCTACTGATAAATGTCTATAGCAATGATTTTTCGAAATCGTATAATTTTCAGTGATCCCTTTTGCTGAAATATAGTGCTAGACAAGGTGTGTCGCACACAATAGCAACTTTTGGGGCTACAGTTCCCTAAACGAGTTCAAGTTCACCTTACGTGTTTAGCTGTGCGGTTGCTAACTAGCATCGCGACCAATGCCGCATTAATAATTTATAAAAGCGAGGAACCGTCATGTCCTGTCTCGCCGTGAATCAGAGATGCCTCTCGACAAAAGCCTTTTAGTCATCCTGTATCTGAGCAGGTTGTAGGTGTCGAATTAACGACGCAGTGAGGGCGGTAATCTATGATTCTAAAGAAAAGAAACCTCAAAAATACGTAATGGACGAGGAACACACACTCCGTTACCTGATAGTCCATAAATTAAAAACACATATGGAATATAATTACATATATGTTGACAGTTTTTCTGATTTACGAGCGCCAAAACGCGCAATTTTCCCATCCGGCGCTATTGTGCCGACGATCGGTTTTGTTCGTTTTATTCCTGACCCAATATTAGTCCATCCGCATTTTAAATCTTGTGTTCACAACCAATATCTAATTGGACGAGAACTTTAATTATATTTTTATGTTTAAGTTTTTGTCACTTGTTTAAGACTCGTTTGATAAAATTAACTACTTCTATATATGGACGGCCATTTACTGGCATTATAATTGACTTCCCGATTGCGTTTGTTAATTGAAATGTATCCATTATAAAAATAAGCCCCCATATTGGAACTGTTACGAAACTACAACAATTACGATCGTACCCTATGCATAAATTTATTTTAAATTTATAGGTTTCCTGATATTCACGACGGACCTAAAAATTTTACGACTCGTGGGTAGTTGTAAATTAACTCGTCGTTCTATTGGTCATGCGAACAGAATGACACAAAAAACCTGCTACTGCTGTACTAATACTATCACCGTTTCAGCTAAATTGCTTATTAATGGAAAAACAGAAACTAATCCCAAAATCAATTTCGTAAGCTTTGATGCGTCTACTGTTTTGGAAGACATTAAATGCAGGATTAACAGCTTCAAATAAATATTAAAAATGCGATTTTATCGATTGTATACCTGAAATTAATTAGCAGTTTGCTACTAAACAGCAATAAGTTTCACTTTTAATGTGTTTTTCAAAACAGAAAGTTGCGGATATATAGCACACTCAAAGTCTTCCAAAAAGCAACGTATTGAAGCCAATTGTAACCGAACTATTGATCATTTGCAACTGTGATATATTCAAGGCTTGCCATTTAAAAACAGTAAAGGTAATCCCTACAGGAATCATTTCTAGATACGCCTTGTTTTTGAGAACGTTATTAGTTGCACACAATTTTCTGGTGCTTTAATATGGATTTAAAGCAATTCTCGACATTTTTCCCTCAAATGATAGAATTACAACACCGCCGCTCACTGAAAATCCCGTTTAGCAACTGAAAGCTTTATTAAATAAATGATTAAGCAGTGTTTTAATTAGTTGGCAGACATCAGCGCTGACAACAATTATTAATCTGTTCGAAATTCATTTAGGTAGAATTAGAAGTGAAGACAAGGAAGTCATTTGTATAACGCAATCAATTAAAAGCAACACATTTTGAATACTCATTGTAGGTTGAAGTGTCGGTCTTAATTTCGTCATTAAGGTTGCGTAAAACAGAAGTCGCATTAATTATATTTCTACTGCATACTACTCCAAAATATAATTTTATAGCAAATTATGCATAGCTAATTTGAAAATGAAAAAATTACTGAAGTTACACAAAATTCAAAGTTGGGGAATTTATAGGATTCCGCATTTTGAGGCTTTTAAAACATTTTCTCTCTAATCTTACCGTCATCAAGAAATATTGTAATGAAAATAGCGCATGCTCAGTTCCGAATCTCCGCCAAGTTGGCATTTCGCCATTGTCGGATCTCCTTCATATGTGTATTACTTCGGATTCGCCGATCTACACGAGCCTTATTCATCTTCGCACTGATCCTGGAATAATATTCCATCTGCCTCGCACCATCCGTTGGACGCAGTCACCCTTCTCGCTCTCCCCTGCACTGATGAGTTTTCAGCCGGCTGAAGTGGGAGCACCTAACGACAAAAACTAGATAACCTCTGTTTGGATGTTTCCAGATAAAGTTTAATGCTAAGGCACACTGCTGGGGTTCGCCGATCGAAGACCGGAAAGGAATTGTCTTGGCCGAATGGGCAAGTGGGATGGATTATGTTATACTTAATGACGGAAAGACGCCGACTTTCAATAGGAATGGGGCGACATCTTACATATACATTACCATGTGCACAAAGGATATAGCCAGGGTGTGTGAACAAGTGGTGCGTGAGTGATGAAGAAAACTTAAGCGACCATAATAATATATATATATATATATATATATATATATATATATATATAGAACTAACATGGTCTATGAAACGAATACGAAAGGGGAACCGGAAGGGTATATAAAGAAATCAGGAAAGAAGAGTTGCTAAAGCAAATACAAAAAGCTATAACCAACAAAGGCTGGTACATACGATAGAACAACTGAGAGACATAATGGAAACTGCATGTAATCTAGCTTTAACTAAGAAAGGTAGCTACAAAAATAAATTTAAGACAGCATATTGGTGGTCGGAAGAGATCAAAATCTTACGAGAAAACAGTGTAAAAGCCAAAAGAGAACTAACGAGGGCGAATAAAAAGAAGACCCAAAGCGATAGCATAAAGCAACAATTGCAAGAATGTTATAGAGATTGCCGCTCAGCACTGAAGAGAGCTATAAAAAAGGCAAAGAGAAGTGCCTGGAATGACCTCTGCGAAGACATAAAGACCGAAGTATGGGGCACCGGATACAAAATAGCACCGAAGTATGGGGCACCGGATACAAAATAGCTACTGGAAAAATTGGACTGCGTACGCCCATAACACTAACAGATGAGGAACAACTGGAGATAGCAAAAACCCTGTTCCCGAAACATCGAATTAGGACTAGAACTGAAGTAGACGTAAGAACCGAAGACATTAAGCTCTGTACAACAGAATACATAAAAGCGGCAGGACGGACCCTAAAGACAGGCAAAGCGGCTGGGCCGGATGGGATTCCACCCGAAGTGGTAAAAGCGGTGGCGGAACAAAATTCAGAGATCCTAAAAGAAACTATAAATAAGCTCATTACCATAGGACACTTCCCGAAAGAATGGAAGCGAGCCATACTTATGTTGATAGAAAAACCAGGAAATTGTGATATTAAGACCTACAGACCCATATGCCTTATCAACACAGTGGGGAAGTTATTCGAAAATATAGTAAACGAGAGATTACAAATTGAGTTAGAGGATAAACAGGCCATAGACAGTGCACAATATGGGTTCAGAAAGGGACGATCGACAATGGATGCAGTAGCCAAAGTGCAAGAGATTGCATAAACGGAGCGCAGGTACCCTAACAACAAGTTTGTAGTCTTGGTCGCACTAGACGTCAAAAACGCCTTCAACTCAGCGCCCTGGCAGGGGATCATGGAAGAGATCAAAAGACTAGAAATCTCGCCGTATCTGGTCAGAATACTCGACAGTTACCTACATGACAGGAAGATTATGATAGGAGAGGAGAGGGAACTGGAGATGACATGTGGCGTACCGCAGGGGTCAGTACTCGGACCGACACTCTGGAACGTGTACTACAATGGAGTATTAAAACTAGAAATGCCAGAAGATACAACAACGATAGGGTACGCAGACGACCTGGCGGTGGTAGTACGCGGGTATAACAAGGACGAGATAGAAAATAGAATAGAATGGGCAATAGACAGAATTAACAGGTGGTTGGGAAGAAAGGGCCTGCAACTAGCACATGCAAAGACGGAAGCGGTCATTCTGGCAGGAAGATACACATTGAAGTCAGTAACAGTAAGAACAGACAGGATGGAAATAAGCAGCAGAAGAGAGCTAACGTATCTGGGTTAACATTCGGGCACAATATGAACATGGGGGCTCATATCGTAAAGGTAACGCAGAAGGCGGACAGAGCGTTAACAGCACTGAGCAGATTGATGCCAAATGTAAAAGGTCCAAGAGAGAGAAAAAGAAAAGTACTATGCAGTGTAGCACAATCAATTATTTTATATGGAGCGCCAGCATGGAAAGAATGGGCTACGGTGGAAAAATACAAGAAAAAGTTGGAACGAGTGCAAAGAAAGGCGGTCATTCGAATATCCAGCCCCTACAGGACAGTAGCTACAAAGGCAATACAAGTTGTAGCGGAGGTTATTGCAATATATTTGTTAGCGCAGGAAAGGAGCTACGAGAAAGATGCGAACACCAAAACAAAAAAGGTAGAAGCCCGTGACCGGACTTTGGCAAAATGGCAAAAAGAATGGGAGGAAGAGACACTAACCTCACAGTGGACCAAGAGGTTAATACCAGAGGTGACCCCATGGGTGAACAGGAAACACGGACAGATAGAATACTACAACACACAGTTTCTTACAGGGCATGGGTGCTTTGGTACCTACCTGCATAGATTTAAGATTGTAGAAAATGAGAGATGCAGATACTGCGAAGGCAGGGGCACCCTTGAACATACGTTAATGATATGCAGAAGATGGACCGACATAAGGGACAGAATGAACTCAAAGATAGGGGAGGAGGTAACCCTAGATAATATAATCGACCTTATGCTAGAAGAGAAGGCTAAATGGGATGAAATTGGTAAAGCAATTAGAGAAATACTCAAAACAAAAGAAATGGAAGAAAGAGAATAACAGAAGGAAGAGAACGTAGTGAAGAATGCTAACAGGCGATACCACTACGATTCTTGATTCGAGGAGGGGTTTTAGCAGGTAAGAATCATGCACTCTTGGGAGAAACCCCAAGGTCTTACGAAGATTTCCATTCCTCAACAAAAAAAAAAGATAAAGTTTTATGAGCTTTATAACTTCCGTTGTTTTGAATTTTGCATTCATTTAAGGATATCCCCGACATCAAATTCCTCCGCTGCATCGAAGATCAGCAAGTCCCCGACACCCCGGCGTTCGGAATAACAACACCATCGTCAACTCCGTCAACTTCCCGAAGTAGCCATCACAATCCTGACGTTGCTTGCGTTCCGGCTACTTTCCCATGGGTTGGGAAATAGCCGGTGGTGAAACCTACGAAGTTCCCAAACTTACCTTGTCCTTTCGTTCTACCGTTATTCTCAACGTATTGAGAACATTTTTGAAAAGGTCCTCGCTTCCAGACTTCGACGATTCATAGAGGCCCACAATATCATCCCCGACTTCTAATACAATTTCCACTTTTGAAGAAGCACTATAACGTTCTGCGGATACCACTTTTGCCATCGATTCCGGCCAATGACTCCTTGGCGTCATAATACACATTGAAAAATTTCGACTTCATCTGGCATAAAGGACTACTGGCCATACTTTCGATTTCTATGTCCACTCTTTCTTCGTCCATATCATCAATAGGTACCGCCCCTGCCATCAACACCAGGCCCCATTCTCCTCAACCCGGGTTCCGCATGGATCGATTCTAGCTAGCCTAGTCTTCATCAGCTTCTGCAACGACTTTCATATTCCACTCACACCAAGAGCTCAACTTTTCAATACGCAGATCACGCTGCCATCTGGGCGAATGCCATTACCAGTGTCTGTGTCTCCAATTTTCTATCCGCTTCACTTCTGAAACTCGAACGGTGGCTTCAGCTTTAGGGAATCAAAACCAACCCCTATAAAACCTCAGCCGTTATTTTTCAAAACTCCTGCCTGGATTCGATGCAGAAAACAGTGCCATTCTTTCCGTGCTTCAAGGCAGTTTTGGAGGTGTCACCCCCGCAGCCTCATTCAATGCGCTTGAATTGATTTCATTCCTTCGCTGAGATTTACGATCTAGCAGGCATTCGACAAATTGCCGGCAGACTCTCTGATCACCGAGACTGATTTGTACACTTCGTGATCACCCTCGAGATCACCCTTTTTCAGATCAGGCACCCCAAGACGAGGAATAGATTTCTCCAGCCAGGACCTTCCCAAGAAATTCCAGAATATCGTCGCCGACGTCCCGCTTAACCACGGATGACCTACTTTATATTTCTTTTACTTTTAATAACAAATTATACTCATTTATTTCACAATTGTAATTTTTCTTATAAACGCAATATTTTCAGGTTAGGTTTATTAATAGTCTATTGTTGCATATCTAGCTAAAATAAACTTTGACAGAAATTACGGCAAAACTAGACATCAAGCACGCCTTCAGCTAGTAATGGTTGAGGCTTTGTTTTTGTCTTGTTTTATTCAATGTGCATTTTGCGCAATTTTAAGGGTATTAAAAGCCATTAAAAATAGTAAACTGTAGATTGCGTTATGTTTTTTGTCTTGTACGCCAGAGCTAGCGCCTCGCAGTCGAAATAAATAGATGTTTTGAGATGGTTTAATTATTCTTAATGATGTTTACTGTCAGTAAAGCTCGAAATAGGCAGTTTCAAACTACCGAGGCCATCTTTCCCAAAGCTCGGAGAAGTGCTTGTTTTGTTGGAAGTCTTCCGCTTCACATCCAGCAATTGGCTCTCATAAACTTTCCAAATTGTAATATATCCCTCCGATAAACGCTATTTTGACGTTCGACGTACAAGCCAAGGCAAGAAATTACCCTTTTCTTCTGCACTAAGCTGTCAAATCCCGTTTTGGATTGTTTACTGAATAATCTGTCTAACAAACTAAACTAAACATGTTTCATACAAATGTATACATAATAAATACGAAACTTCTTGAAGCCAAGAAAAACGAAGGGATGATTTTTATATCCTCCGTATCGTCTAGTAATGCAGCTCAATTTCATCCATGTTAACAATTGTATAAAAAAAACATTAGCACAGTAATACTACCAATTTTGTTCACTTTTAATAAGCATTATGATATTTTGGAATTTATTTTGTTAAACGAAGCAGCACAACTTGTGTATCAATAACAAGTCTTTAGTCGGTACTAAAAGGAAAAAATTCTTGCAGTCAAATCAAAGACAAAATGAAAACACCTCTGTGACACTTAGCATTTTCAGTCCATTTCTACTATTTTCTAATATGGCTATAAACTCAGCAGTGCTTATCATAAAATTGATATAATCACTGCTCTTTTTAATTGCTTTTCATCTTCAGTATCTCAATTGCTTCTATTAAAAAGTCGAATCAACTATTTCTTCATTCTTTCGGATAAATTGCATTTTCAGGGTCTTATAATTATTTTCAAACAAATAGTTTTCAGGTTTCTTCATTTTCAACATATTTTTATCTGATTTTTATGCGGTGTCGATCAGGTAGTTTCATTGACATTTTGAATATTCTTTCCGTAGGTCCATATTGGTTACAGTCTCAGACTATTTTATAACTTCTCACTTTTTTCTCCCATTTATTTCTTCTTTGGAAAAGTCGTAAGCTAATATGCTTTATTAACTGTTATATGTGAGTGGGTGTGCAATTAACGCTTTGCGGATTGCTACGAGACAGGTTTTCCGACGTGTCAAATCTAAAGAACTGTGGTAATTAGGTGTGGTGTTGCCCCTTTCTCGATGCTTGTCGCTACAAAGAACCTCATGCAAAGCGCGGCCTTTTGGGAATTTACCAGGAATCTGCGCTGTCTGTTAAACATCTGCAGAGACTTCATCGAGACGGTGAAACTTTTTGACTGCATTAATCCCAACGTAGCCGGACATCATTCAGGTACCGTGAACTATTTGTTTTTATTGTCTGTTAGACCAGTCAAATGGTAGAAAATAGGGGAAAGCTTTGGTGAAGTTTTGATATTTGGTTACTATGTGTTTTTGGTCGCTGCAGGTTTGCCAACAGAAATTTTGACCGGAAACACGTTTTTCTAACCAAAAACGGTGTACAAAACCGATTTGTTTTAGTTTCTCTGACTTCGAATTTCTACGATCCCCTATTCTATCACTGAAATTCGTGGCGTTCATTCCCCTCTTATTTTGATAATCAATCCCTGTTATGACAGCGTCTCGCTCTAAAATACGTCGTGGTGATCCGAACACCCCTTCTCTCTGAGCAATAGCCGGTCAACCGTTACAGCAAGCAGAAGAGTGATTAGAGTGAACTTTGCCTTTTTGAAGATTAACGTTTCCTAACGACCCATTTAGAATAACCCCAAAGTGTGTTAAAGTAGTAAAAGTCGTTTTGAGCTGTAACTAGTTCCATAACGAAGGACTAACAATTTATGTAATTTATTATTCCTACAACTGCGAGTATGTTGTCACATAACTGATATTAGGTGGCTCTACATGTTTTAATACAGATCGACTAGCGATTTCACTACTTAAACCTTGTTCGATTGAACCTAACATACTTTTTCTATCGTTGGTAAGTGTATACTGTTATTTAAATTAGTGCAGTTATATTAATTCGTGATGCTTGTAGTTATTACGCTCGCTGCGACAAAGGTGAACAAATCAGAACGACGACGCCAAAAGACTCTAGCTCGAACGCACATTGCTTTTCACCCGTAACACCTGTGTACCTGTACACCGTATTTCCATCCTTCTCGATTTCCCGCTTGAATATTGCAATTGTTTTAATTGATTAGCGCATTTGAGTGGAAACCTTCCACATGATTTTCGTACTTGGAGATCCAATAAGCGTGGCGATCAGAAAAGCATGTAAGAGTGAAGATGTAGTGACGAAAGCAAATTAGAGGATTGTACTAGAATGTACACATGTACAAGAACGTATTGTTCTGCTCTGTCACAGATGTTCTCTTTTCACCGAAACGACTTCATTCTTAGCTTGGCTTTAAAAAGTGCTCCAAATAATATTCTTATAGCTTGGTAATGTTAACATATGTCCCTTGTTACTA
>CALNHX010004569.1:0-122851 GCA_940337035.1 Agriotes lineatus
GAAATGCAGACTGAATTGCTCGTAACAAACAAAAAAACCAACAGATTTGCTAGAATGAGAGATCATATTCAATAATAAATAGAAATGAGGTTTTGCACCCCAAAAATTAGTCGCCACGGAGATTAAAGAAAACATTAATCTTATTGCCGGAACAGTTTTATAACAACTACCAAGGAGAGCCGCATTTAAACTTTTTCATCTATTTAATTCTTCATTGAGACTAAGGCATGGTTTCAAAAATGTGGAAAATTGCAGACAGTCTTCCTTGACATCGCCCAGGCTTTCGATAAGGTCTGGATCGAAGATCTGAAAAGCAAAATCAATCAATCTCCGAATAGCCAACTACATTAAAGCTATAGTCTTCTCTTTCTTGAAGATAGAACTTTCGCTGTGGCGCATCAATTCCGCTATTTCTGAATCGAAAGCAATCAAAGCTGGTGTTTCTCAAGGAAGCGTGTTAGGACCGCTACTATTTACCATCTTCACTTCTGACATTCCACCTAGTAAAGCAACCTTCGCTGACGACACAGCTGTCTTAACCACATCGATCTCAACCTAGCCATCAATCAACTACAGAATGCGATTCCCCAACTATGCTCATGGTATAACCAATGGAACATACAAATCAACCCAAGCTAATGCAAGCAAAAATCTTCTCTCTAAGGCGAATCATAAACCCTCCAACCTCACAATCAACCAAAACATTATTCCATGCAACTCCAGTGACGCCGCAGTGAAGTACCTAGGGATACTCCTTGATACACGACTCACCTGGAAACTTCATGTAAATCTCAAACTTAACCAAGCTACGCGAGACTAGCTGAACTGTATCCTATCATAAATAGGAGATCTTCACTTAAGCCTAAATGTGCCACCCTGATATTCAAATCTATAATAAGCCATTGATTCTTTACGCATCACCGATCTGGAGCAACACAGCTAAATCCAACATTAAAAAAGTACAACGTCTTCAAAATAAAATTCTCAGAGTAGCGGTGAACGCCCCATGGTACATCCGAAACGACAACTCCACTATGAACTAGAAATGCCTACAATTCAAAAGTATATCAGTGAAAGTTCAAGCTAATTCTTAAAAACATTCGCGAGTGCGATCGTGCAATCTACTATAGTACCGGTAGACAAAACATACATAACAGGCTCAAACGTAAACTTCCCAAGATCTGTGTATCTCCGAACCCGATAGTGAAGATTAAACTAAAAGATTATCAACATTGTAATCATTGTCACAACAATAAGACTCTGCTATTGTTTATTTAACTATAGATATCGATGTCATGAATAACATCTGTTGAACTGGCAATTATTAGTAATAAAAAAAAATTGCAGAGGTCATGATGATAGCTAAATCTGGTAAACCACCTTATGAAGTTCCGTCCTACAAACTAACCTCCTTGATAACTCTACGAAAAATTATTACTCTAAAGGTTAAAATACATTATAGAAGAAAATAATCTGATTCCACCTCATCAGTTCGGCTTCAGAGAAAGTTATTCAACTATATACCAGGTTTATAGCATAACTGACGTTATTGACAAAGTGCTAAAAGAAGAAAAAATCTGTGTTACTATCTCCCTAGTTGTGGAACAGGTTTTTGATAAAGTGTGGCATAAGGGCCTTATTCATATGCTCAGTATGGCCCTACTTAGACAATACTGAAATATTCTTTAGAAATGAAGCAATGGAAGCTTATTCTGACTTAAAAAAGATTAGGGCAGGAGTAGCTCAATGTAGTGTGATGAGTACAGTTTTCTGCTTATTTTACACTAGTGTCATTCCTGATCGTAAATATGGCACAATTGCAAACTCAGCTAAGCACCTAGGCATTAACCTTGGTGCAAAACTTCGTTGGTAGTTCCATGTAAAAACGAAACGTAAAGAGCTTGAAATCAAGATTCGAAAACTGTATTGGCTGCTCGGAGAAAATTCTAAACTATTCACACAGAAAAAAATACTTTTGCATAAACATATACTTAAACCGGTATGAACATGGACATATGGCAGCCACCTTTGGGTTGTGCTAGCAAAAGTAATATCCTTGTGATTCGACTTTTCCACAATAAGGTATTGAGAAACATCGTCAATTCACCTTGTTACTTTAGGGCAAGGATCCCAACAAAGATTTCGAGAAAGACACCGTTAACCAGATCGTCGCCAAGGGTAACGAACAGCGACTCCATGAACATGTGAATATTGAGGCTCTGTAGCTCTTAGACAACACAGGCTGGATAAGAAAACGTAACGGAAAAAACGCTTGGAGTTACTAAACTGAAGTGCTGGAGCAGCAAAATGATACCCAAAACATATTGGATCGAAAAAATCAGGGACGGAATGTGATATTCTTTTCTAAACACGCTTCTCTCAGAAAAAAGTCAACTTCAACGAATCGGTAATTGTGTAAAGCTACCATGCCTACAGCTCCTAAAGCATTACTATTAAATTCAATTAAACACTAGTTCCTCCCCTATTGCATATGCTGTTAATAAAGATCTGGGATGTTTTATACTTCACTTGCAAGTACAATAATAACGATCCCGAAGGACGAGATAACGATGATAATAACAGATTTCAATGTCCAAGTAGAATATGTCCATCAAGAAGAGTACTGTAGACAACTTCTAGAAATATTTGCATTGAGACAGGAAAACGACTCCATATATCAATGTTGTATTGAAATGGGAAATTTAAATTACTCACTGTTCGAAATAAGGCCGAATTAAAAGAATTGGGAAAATTCCTTGACAAGAGGGTATTGACTGATATGTTTTTTGGTGAGGGCATTGCTTGGACAAGTGTTTCCCTTCAGTCCCCCCACTTTGACGGTTTATGGGAAGCTGGAATAAAATCCACAAAATACACATCATATTGATCATGGCAGATGCTCGTCTAATTTTTGTGGTGCTCAATACTTCACTTTTACAGATTGAAGTTGTATTAAACTCTCGTCCAATATTCTCTTTATTTGGTCACACAGATGATTTAATTATGATTAGCCCGGCTCACTTTCTTGTTGGTAGGTCGCTGATAATAGTTCCGAGCGCACACCTAAAGAAGATCACTACTAGAAGACTGTCCAGATATCAACACATTCAACAATTCCAACAGTATTTTTGTAATCGCTAACACAGCGAATACATCTCGGAGCTACAGCAAAGAGCGAAAAAGAGGACGTATCAGAGCGAGTTGAAATTATGCGCGCTCGTTCTGATAAGGGAAGATAGCGCACCCCATTTGTGTTGGAGCTTGGACGTATTATCCAGCTACATACCAGGAAGGATGCTGTTTCTAGGGTTGCCACAATTCATAAAACTAGTGGTGAAACCGAACGGTCCTTCGCTAAGTTTGTCTACTTCCGTCTTCGGAAAATTGGCAAACATAGTTCGATGGTTGAAAGCCCTCTCTTGAATCTTCCAAGGATGGAGATATGGTCGAAATGCAGACAGTTTGTTGACAGTAGTATTTCTCTATTTGTAATTTAAAGTTTATGTGCGCTTCTGTTTGGCAGAGAAGTTCGTGCAGCTACATAAAAAACAGAATGGTTGCTAGCCAAAGAAGGTTATGCCCTAGAGCTATAAAACATATAAACGAATTTGCCATATTGTACATTCCTAAAAAAAGGAAGCTTGACAAGTGTTGATTGTGAGTACCAGGGACACTGCTTAAAACGCATTGGTCGTTATCGGTTGTGCTTGCTTGGTTATTTTTACATAATAATTAATACATTTGATTTGGTTTATTTCAACGATCTATTATTATTTTTTTTATTATTATTGGTAGTAGAAAGGCAGCTTTAAGCTGATATATCCACATATAATACACGATATTGCATTATGTTGTATCATGTTTGTTAATAGTTAGTTGTTTTATTGTATTGTACTCGTGTTAGTAGCATTGTTTGCAAAATAATTGTCCAGTCTACTGGCATTAGTTACTTCTTCGGGTAATTTGTTCCAGTCACTCACTACGCGATTACACAAGAAATTATGACGAGGATTAAGTTCTGCTCTGCTTCTTAACAGGTGCATCTTGTGTCCTCGTAAATTGGTTCTTGATTGGAGTTTGAACATAGATTTTAGCTCTGGGCAGCCGTAATAATTGTTTAATATTTTAAAGGTTTCAATCAAATCGCCACGTTGCCGACGTTGTTGCAGTGTTGGGAGTTTGAGCAGCTCAAGACGATGTGGATACTCGAGTCTTCTGAATCCTTGTGGTAGTTTAGTAGCCCGACGTTGGGCATTCTCTATCAATGTAGTATCCTTCTGGAAGTAAGGATTCCATATCTGAAAACCGTATTCCAATAAGGGCCTAATGTACGTTTTGTAAATTTTGACAAATGTGTCTGGTTTAAGATATTGCAATGCTTTTCTTATTATATAGATTACAGAGAAGAAAAACAAGCACTCTCTACAGTTATGAGAAGGAAACAATGTATTGGCTCAATGAAGATTTAACTTAAAGAAATACTAAATAAATAAACCAGCTGTTGAAACACCTAAAGTCCTAAAGAAAGCAAGTGCATAAATCACCATGCTACATTTCGGTTTAATGAATGATTTGTAAATAAAAGAACATCTACTGCTCAGAATTTTAAAATTTTGGAAATGCCTCACAACAATGGTATAAAGGAACTGAATAAACTACACTATGTTTCCCAAGAAAATGCTACCAAAACAAAATGGCCGCAAAACCTTTGGGCTTTCCAGCAACTCGCATCGAAACAGCGTAACCAAAACCTAACTTAGGCTTTTTATAACCTAATAATGAAGTAATTGTAATCTATATATATATATATATATACAGTGTCCGCCAAAAAGTCGGCATAATATGGAAAAAATATTACTTAATTTCCGAAAAATAGCACTTTTCGGATTTTGACTATTTCTAAAAACTCCATTTTCTAAACAAGTAAAAATGACTCGGTATATATGATAGGGGCTAAATAGGTTTTTAGACAAGCACAAATTATTGACGTAAAAAGTTTTTTTGGAAAATCAAAAATAAAAATTTTTCCCATATTATGCCGACTTATATATATACCACATATAATCTTAAAAGCTAATAATCACTGTTGTACATAGCTAATTACCGTTTCGAAAAAGAAATACAAGAGATCTACATTACAGAATAAAAAATGTTAAAATAAATTTGAAAATCGATTGCTGTATAGCATAGCGTAAACAGGTTTGAAACCAACAAGCTTCTTTAGCGTTCTTTCTACAATTTCACTTTTATCCATAAATTTAATTGCATGAAACTTTTTAATTAACTGGGTTCAAAAATAGCCTTTTGTAAAGCAGTTCCAACTAGATGATTACTACCTTTTAGACTTGGATATAAAGCAAGATTTTGCAGTAATATTTAAAGAGGTAGAAATATTAGTAGACAACGATTTAAACAGCCGTTCATAAAGGTGGACATAAAATAGAAATCGTTAACAAGTCACCGTAGACTAATTGTTAGCGTGGAGGACTAGCAATACAATGGTATCAGGTTCAAACCCTGCTTGGAGCAGAAAAGTTTTTTAAATAAAATACGATTTTAGAACTTGCAAGACAGAACCTTCCAGTTAGTACGACAAATATAAAAAGGCGCTTTTAACGAATGCAAAAGAGAAAGCATGATTGTGAGAGAGAAAAAGTGTGGATAAGGATAGGCGTGACGAATACACAGCATCAAGTGGCTAATTCAAAATCCAAAATGGACTCCGCAGGCGTGACGAATACAGAGCATCACGTGGCTAATTTAAAATCCAAAATGGCCGCCGCGTCAATTAAAACCTAATGGCGCCTAAAGTGCCCCTCTGCCTCAGGCAATTTAATTATTAAAAACAAAATGGGGCGATTATCACCTTTGCCCCAGGCAATTTAATTTTTGAGCAATTATCAATTTAATTAGAAGTTTAACTATGGCCTCAGGGCTTGATCAATTAAAAGTGAAGGGGTTAATTAAAAACAAAATGGCAGCTATAGTCCCAACTGTTCTACTTGCCAAGAGCATCATTAATAAACTTCTGCTCGAGAACTAAGACGTAGAAGTAAGCTTCAACCTCTAGATAGATTTGTAGCTGGTTTGATTTATAATAAACAAATGCATGTGTATACGTATTTAGGGTGGTGGTGTAATGTGTTCCATTTCAAATACTATGTTAACGTTAAGATTAAAATTCGTTATATTGCTATGCGCGATGCGCAAGCCAAAAAGAATAAAAGATTGACTATCGAACTGGAATGTTCACTCATTTATTGTGTCAACTAAATAAAGTATTCTTCCGTCGACCTACCTATAAAATGTGATTTTACGAACGCATTTACGTACGAAAACTGTCACTTTTTTGGACACCATTAACTTTTCGTCCGCAAACACTTTTCGTCTGAAATGCTTTTCGTCCGCAAACGTTTTTCGTCCTCAACAACTTTTATAATTCTGACCCCACTCTAATTTTTTCTTAAATTATGACGGTTGACGGAAAAATTTAATATGCATCTCAAACGAAAACTGCTTTTTATGTCCTTGCCCGATTGCTCTCAGGAATCGTCCATAAAAATCCAGTTTTTCGGCCTAGATACATAAATAACTATATGAGTTATTATAGTATATTATTGGCCACCTGCTCAAAACAGCAACATAGTACTTGCACAGTACAGTGATTCGTGGTTTACGTGTAAAACGTCCAATACAACAGCCAAAGCCCCATTAAATATTACAGAACCAGCAGAAAAGCCGTTCAAATAAATATTTGTCGACATATTACGAATTGACGGATTAAGGCATTCAACATTCACACATTTTTTAAACTGGCCCAAGCATATCCTATTGAATCAAAAAGAGCAACCATAATTGTCAAAAGCTTATAATAATTACTTTCTCACTATGGTAAACCCAGAAAGTTAACGTGCGACAACGAAGTAGATTTTAATAATAAAGTTGCACATGAATTTTCTCAACTTCATAAATTTGAATTACCTACATTATTCTATACCGTATAATCACAATTCTCAAGGAATGGCTGAAAGATTGCATTCGACCCTAATCGAACATTGTAGATTGTTACGAACCCTAAAACAGAAAACTACCTCATAATAGTATGCGCATTCAATTTTTGCTAATAATAGCACAATTCATTCTTCAACAACAGGATATTCACCATTTCAAATTTTATTACGCCATACAGACAGTAGAAATCCATTTGCGGTATTCTATGAAAAAAAAAATTTCAGAACTATGTAAAATCTCATAAATCTTGTATAGTGAAAATAATCTACCAAAGAGTTAAAGAAAAATTGCAAACTACGAAAGCGGCTATTATCGACAAAAGAAACACAAGGGAAAGGAAAAATTTACAATTTAAAGTTGGAGATAAAGTATTCACAAGAACACACATTGGAAACAAGAAAAGCAATACATACGAAGAACCCTTCATTATTCACGAAATCTCCGCGAAAAATACATGCATATTACTGAATAATAAAAACCAAACAAAAAACTTCATGTAGATGATCTACTACTTTTTGTAGCAGACGAAGACAACAGAAGCATGACTCAACAAGAAGTTTCTCAAATACTCGATCATGGCAATAATATCACTTGTATTAAGTTTTCCACTGAATCAACCTAAATTCATCAACCTCGAAAATAATCTCGGACTTTATTATGCAAAATTAGGAATTGCACAAATAAAAGAAATTCAGTGAACATTAATAGAAACAATAGATTGCTCACCAATAATGACAGAATTACAAATATTAGAAAATAACGTCAAAAAAAATCAACTATCATTTGAAACTTATGCCAACGCCGAAACCTACAAAACCGAATTTCATAATCCGACATAATAATTTTCATTGCTTGCTTGTTTGACGCCACTTTGAGAGCGAACCCGTGGGCCGAATTGGCTGATTTTGGTGTTAATCGACTCAGGGCGATGCAAGTAAGCGCGTAGTAGGGTTTTCAAATTTTTATAAGTGACTTTTTTTATGTGGAATTTTTTGTTGATAGCTAACCTCAAAATTAACTCGACACACAAAATGGATCACTCTTGTACGAATTGCATTAAATGAATTATTTCGCGCCCAATTTGGGTGCAGAACGCTAGTTATCAAATAATATTCAAAGCATGTTTACAAGAAAATCAAAGAGAAATCGAACACAACACACTGAGAGGTGCAATCAATGAACTAAGAACATAGTCAAATTCATAACAGGCTAAAGATGGGGAATGAATTGAAAATGTTATCAGCACACTACAGAAAAAACAACAAGAAAGTCAGGCTATTAATTATAAAACAAACTTCGTTAATGGCACTAGCAGTAGAAAAAATTCAACAAAACTCTGCGGCAATTAAGCGCGAATCAATTAGTAGTACATTCAATAATTCTAATGTGATTCAATCCAGTTACAAATGGCAGCACTATTCAATCTGCTAGTACATATTTTAAACACTCTGGAAGAGCGTCATCTTTAACAAATTGAAAACACCACACCCTCAATAATAGAAAGAAAGGATATAACACAAAAATTAGAAGAAATACAGAAAAATGCTGTGCCGTATAAATTGTAGTTTTCTACATCCATAGAATTAGTTGAGTACGAAGAAATCATCATGAAGGCATACAGGAGAAATTACAGCCTTAATTTTATATTAGATATTTCCTTTTGTAATTATATCCAATATTAATATTATCACCTTTTCGCTGTACCAATCAGGAACAGTACGAATTATCAAATTATAACTTCTTCCAAGCCTTATCTCCTATATAACGAACAAAATAGCGTACCAATGGTGAAAATGTACAAAAAGCACGACAAACGAGCTAATAAAAATTTATTTGTGTGAAAGTAACCTTTTAAAATTCATGAAAAACCTGAACTGTGAAGTGCATCATGCGCAATTAGATAAGCCTAAAATTCACAAAATAGCTTTAAACTTTTGGATTATTGTGAACCCTCAAGAATTAGTTGCTACCATATATTGTATTCCATGTATTGTATTGACGTCGGATTGAGGCTTTTGAAATGTGGACCTGGGAGCGCATGCTGAAAGTCACATGGACGGCTCACCAAACAAATATTTCCATTTTAGAGGAAATAAAGCCCCAAAAACGATTATCTACAACAGAGTATGCTCGCATACTTTCATTTTCTTGACATATCCGCCGAAGTATACACATGGAAAAACTTGTGGTGCAGGGTAAACCAGAAGGAAGAAGACGACGCTGACGCTCACCAAAACACTGGGTAGAAAAGATTTACTCGGCGCAGATTTGCCAGAAGCTGCTCATATGGCCACCAATCGACAGAGATGACGAGACGCAGTAAGGAGTTGTTAACAATTGCGAAGCTCATTAAAAAAGTCACAACACATCTGTCAAGAAGTTATGGCGAAGAAGAAGATATTGTATTAATGGCAGTTTTAAGTATTCTTTAAACGGCACTTATTACAAATTCCCGAAAACTGCAATGTGGTTAGTGAACCACGTTTTCTTCTGACTTTAAAGGAGTATTCCAACAAAATTAAAGAAATGATAAAATTGTCCGTTTAAGAAAACGTAAATATCAACAGTACAAATGGAAATAACAATTTACGTAAATGAAATCAAGAACATATAGATCTGGACGATTTAAGATCAATTAATTCCTAAAAGTTTGGACGATAGTACGTATTCGGTAATACATCATCCTTTTAATTATTTTAATGTCTTTGCCAAAATTAAGTTTCTAATAGCTGGGTATACTATGTTAGAAGTTAAATTTTGTCGATACAAAAGAGAAGTGCATATACTTAAAATTTAGTTCGTTGCTAATGTCCAGCGATCGGAAGGGGAAATCCTGGAATGTTGCATCATGTCCAAGCAGACTTCTAAGCCGAACTTAGTGCATAATTCTGAGAATCAACGGACGCCATTCTGAAGAGGGCAGTTAAGTGAGACGGAGGCGGCCTGGCATACTGGAATTTCTGGCTAGCTTGTGGAAGCGAAATTGGGAGGCTAAAGAAGCCGCATAGGAACCGGCCTAAATATTGAAATTAGTATGCGAAATTGAACTAGAAGAAGCATTCTTACCAACGGCGTTCACGGCCGTTTGTGCGGAAAACAATGCTGCGGCGGTTTTTGTTTATGGAAGCCGCAGGTGAGCCAACCTAAATATCGAAATTAGTATGCAAATATAAACTAGATGAGCATTCTTACCAAGCTGTTTGCGCCCGTTTGAGAAGAACCAACGCGCTAGTGGTTTCCGTTTGTTTAAAACAAGAGCAGCTTCAGCCTACTCCAAAAATTAGAACCGCAAAGCGCGCTTTGTGAAACATCAATAATCGAGCGATTCGATTGTTTTTCAGCTGGAAGGTGTCTTATCTCTAATGTCAGGCGTTTTATGCGATAAACCTGAGCTCCTTTGCTACATTATTTAGATATAAAGTGGCTCGAAAGAAAATGCTAATTGCTAGAACGCACTATTGAAACGAAAATGAACCGCGGCATTACACTCCATTATTTAAATATAAGGCGGTCTAAAAGAAGATGCTAATTGCTAGAACGCACCAGTGAAACGGGGCGTTATACAGGTCAAGACAGACAAAAATGAAATACTGGAAATAAATGCACATTTACATTGGTTTGAACAACAACTAAACACTGAAGAAATGAAGATAAATCTAGGACAACGGGAAGAAGAAATATAACAAATAAAAACAATTTCAAGAGAAAAGGTTGAAGAAGCACTAAGAAAAATTCAAACTGAGAAGACAATATACGTAGAACCAGAAATGATCAAATTGACAGGAGCTAAAGGAAACAAATGTTTATGTAGAATTTGCAGCGACTTATGGACACATCAAAAAATACTGGAGGATTGGGAAAACTACTTGATTGTACTGATATATAAAAAAATCTGGTGTGATACATGCACACAACTTCCTTTTAGAGCGATCTTATAATTAGTCAAAAATTTATTTTTTGCTTCCATACTGCATTACATAAAAAACAAAAAAAAACCATTTTAGAGGTAGTCAACTGGAAAATTACCTATCTCACATCAATATACATGCAAAATTTATTAAAACTCTAACGTTTGAAGAAAATCGTTCGAGCCGTTTTTGAGAAAATCGAAAAAACTGAAAAATCGCAAGAGTAAACACCATACTTCCGATTATGCGATTTTCTTCAAAAGCTTGATGTCGCATCTAAATAGTACACATAACTTATATATGAAATTTCAACGTCATATTATCTCTTTTAGTTTTTGAGATATTCTGTTCACTCACAGACAGACAGACCAATGAACAGAAACATATCTTTTGGGTTAGATTTGGTGAAAACTCAATTTCGGATTTTGGGGGTGAATCCAATACTTCCTTTATTGAAAAAGAAAGTAACAGGAAAAACAAACTAACTGCTATAATAGAAAAAGAAAATAAAATAGAAGAAGGCGAGGGAGTTATCGTTACAGTAGATAGAAGAAGTATCTGGAAGTGTTGAGAAGAATTAGATGTACCAACTCAACTAATAAACATCACGAGCAATATATTTAAAACAGTGAAAGGAAACGTACAAATAACAGGACGAAGTTCAAATTATTTCAAAATGGAGAGACAACTAAAGCAGGGCGACAATCTAAGTCCACTACTGTTTATTGCAGGTATGGACAGAATAACCAATAATATCAAAGGAGGCATGAGGGGATTAGACACAGTAATTGGATATAAGAACTTAGAACCGGTAAAGATGGTAGTCTAATGTATGCCGACAACATTATAGTAATATTGAACAATAAAAGATGCAGAAACTAGTAGACCTATGACTGAAAGAAATAGAGAAGATAAAAATTGAAGTGAATACCGATAAAAGTAAAACAATGATAGTGAATGAAAAACAAGAGAAATGCAAATGCAAATGGGTCAGCTTAGAAAGAGTTACAACATACGAATATTTGGGAAGCATAATTACCGAGGATGGAAAATAGAAACAGAATTAACTAATAGTGCGAGTAAGACATAGTGGGAGAAAAGAGACAAAAACGTGAAATTGATCTTCCATAACACCGTTACAGTATCAACGGTCCCATATGTCAGAGAGAACTGGACACTTCAAAGAAAGCACGAGATCAATATAATAGCCATAATAATTGAACATTTGAGAAAAATAGCAGGTAAGACACAATAAGACAGAATACGAAATGAAGAAGTAAAAGAGATGTTAGATCAAGAGTCAATACAGCAAAAGATATTTAAAAAAATCTGTAAAAGGCTTTACCCAGAACTTCCCTCGTCGACATTGTGATACTAAATAATTTTAAAAATCCAATTAAGGTAGGGGTAAAAATATCTTCACGTTTCTAATAAATTAAATTAATTTTCAAATAAAACACAACGTTACCGGTGGTCGAATTCGAAGGGCAGACGGACTGCGTATGCAGTTCCATCGTTTTGTTGGATATAGCAAGAGAACGAGCTATTTTTACCTGAGCTACGGAGCACCGACCTTTCGAATTCCTGCGTTGCAGCTATATTAAGTAACGCACTAATTTGTTGGTCTTTTTTATATTGTACAACAGTTTTTTTGTTTCTATTGGGGTCAATTTTTAGTAAGAATAAATCCTGCGCTATGTAGAAATTAATACTTGTATTTATTGCTAAGTTAAATAAAAAATAAACAACATTTTATTTTTTTAAGTGGTCACCCTTTATATATTTGTATGAAATTTTCTCGGTTTCATGCCAGAAAGATATACAATGTGCATGCAAAAGGACAAATGGTTTTTGAGTTATACCGCCTACAGACAGACAGACAGACGGAATTAAGAAAACCTGTTTTTCGTCAACTAGGGACCCTGAATCGTGAAGATCTGGATATGATTTTTTCGCGATTACAATACTTCCTTCGTCTTTTCGACGAGAAAAGTAACAACTAAGCTGGTACGCAAACATATTAAGAATGGATCCAGGGAAAACGTGTATTAAAGCAATGAAAGCAAAAAGACTAAAGAAAAGAAGAAGGGGAAGACGTACAAAAACATGGATAGCACAGATATCAGAGATAAAAAGAGTAAGGAAGAAGACACCAAATGAGATAAAAATATTAGCAAGCAATAGAAATGAATATAATAAATGGGTTAAACAAGACACATAGTCCGAAATACGAGCAGAAAAGGTAAAAGAATATGAGACGAAGGAGAAGATATTCTTCTACTGCTTTATCGATTTTTTGCATGTTTTTGTTCAAAAGCATCCCAATCAACAATTGCGATTATTCGTGTCACTACAAGGGGATGACATGTAGCCATGGTTGTAAAGGACATTATTACAGGCAAGTGATCAGGTTTAATATCCGGTAGAGCAAGCTGATATTTTGATTTCGTATAATTGTTGTCTAACACTATGTCCAACATGTCAGGTTGTCGATTATTTTGGCAAAGCGAGTAAGGCAAGTTGTCTATAGCTCTTGTCTGTACTTATGGCTTGATTAGTAGAGATAGTAGCGTTTTAGTAGTGTTTAGTTTTAGCCACCTGGGTTATTCGTTCGACAATCCCAAATTGTATTTTTACTATTTGTCCATCATCAGTAACGTGCTAATGTTGTTGCTAAATATGGTGGGAAAATCTTCTTCCGCTATTCTACGATTTGGTTGTTTCGACGCTGCTGCCAATTTCATTTGAGTAGCTTTACTTACAGGTATGGCAAATTGTTGCCGTTCTTAGATTTACATGTTCTTCATTGGAAAGTTAATGTCTTAAGTTTCGTTTTATTGTAATACCGACCCCGCCCGAGGCGATTGCTGGTCTATTTTGTCTTACAGCTATTTAGATAACTGGTGTAGATATGATTCTCTGTGCATTGAGCATATCGAGGTTCCAGTGGGCAACAATTTTTTGTATGCCCGTACTTTTAACATAATATATACTGAGTAATGTCTCGAGAATTTTTCTGCTACTGTTTGCCACGTATACAGTTACCGAATTTATTTAATCTCTGTTTAGTTCTGCGGAGCATATGAGCATTACAATTCTTTATTGTACAGCAGTGCGTCCTTGTCGATTGGATAACCTAATTTTATTAGTTTATTTTACTTTCTGAGATGGATATGGATAAATTACGTATTATACCTGAGATCCGATTTACTTCCATTGTTACATTAATTTGATGAGGTGGTGATGTTCCTTTACTGTTGTAAATTTATTAGTTGCTGTAGATTCTAAATATTTCAAAACTTCGTGGTAATTTTTATCTTCAATATCCTGAGGCAATTGCTATTCTTTATTTTATCAGTCAAATCCGTATATACAGACCTGAGCTATAACGTAAACAGAATCTAGTGTGATCTGTATATAGACAAAATAATTTCAAACGTAGCATCCGTAAAAATAATGTTAAACCCCTGACATTTTATAATAGATAATGGTTTGATGCGTATACCGGTTCACCAGCCACCTTGAATAAATCCCATATCCGCTATGGATCAAGGGCAACACGTTTTTAAATGAATTAATGTTAGGCGGCATCAGCTGGAGAACGATTACACACTACACTCAGCGTATGCCAACGATTAGCAGGTGTATAATATCCAAACGACTTTTAGTGCATACAATTAGGTAAACCGTAGTTACTCAATTAAACATGGACGCAGTCAGTGAAGGAATACCGGGGAATTACGATGAGATAGACGGTGCTGCATGGCACAGCCAAATTGGCTTTAGAAGATCAAGTAAATCTAAACAAGAATCAAAAGCAAACAGTCCAGTCCAGCAGATATCCACCAACCCCACCTGCTTAAAAAACGCCGGGTATTATTTCCAAAGATTTTCCGACAACGTAAGCATCAGCGGGTTAAAGTACCTAGCAGAGAACGGAAGGACGCTTCCGGAAAGGTATTTGACGAAAACTTAATATTTTTAGATTTATTTGTTGAAATAGTGGCGTTTCAGAATATTTTGGGCTGCAACTCTTACATTGTCTTTAGCGCTTACCGGGTCACTCATATCGGCGACGATAGATAGATTCATCAGTTCCCCGGTGATTACTTTCGCCACCAGTCAATTGTCCATCCACGAAATTCCTTTCCCAGCAATTACTATATGCCCTGAGGTTAAATCGAACAAAGACTTGTTCAACTACACCGACGTTTTCTTAAGGAAAGCAAAGAATCTTACGCTAACGTTTGAGGAGTAATTATGATTGCAAAATCTAAAGCGCGTTTACTTACGATTGCTTTTTGTGGCAGGAGCAAGAACTTCGGGTTTATGTCGGTCGTCTGCAACACTCCTTCTAAGCTACTAGACGAGAATACGACGCTACCTAGTCAGGAATTGTTCGATTTTCTGTGGAAGGTAAGAAATGCCATAAAAGCTTAAGTATGTTTAAGGACAGTCCATAAAGGTGTTGCATCATTTGCTGTCTCCATCGCTGCGAAATTTCAATTCTGCGCATTCAGGTCTTAAAAAAATTGTATAACATCATTTTTCGTTTGATAATGAGAAGAAATGGTCGATGGTTTTAACACTGTTAAATTCGATTTGCCAAGAAAACTCCATTCTTTACATATGTCTTTTGTTAAAAAGAGCAAAATCATAGCGGAAACTTTTACAAATAAATTAAAGTAAAAGTAGGGCAGCCCTTCCATTACTGTAATTTTTTCAAATAGATATGGCCCTAAAAATATCAGAAATCTAGAATATTATGCCAATGTCTTTCTTGGATTAACCTTAGAGAATATAATTGGATATTAGTATACGATCTAGTAACAGACATCATTGTTATGGCACTTTGTAAAAATTAATGAATGACATTTTGCAGTTTTCCCACATTTTCTTTTTATAGGTGGCTCCAGACTTCCACGTCTCTGTGCGAAAACTTGATTGGCGCGGTAACAAATCAGACACTCGAGATCTATTTTCGCCCATTTTAACCAGTGAAGGAATCTGCTACACCTTCAACATGCTGGATCGATCTGAACTGTTTACTGACAATGCGTAAGTACAGCATCCGGCGAATCACATATATAAAATTTAATTCCGTTGTAGCCAATACGAAGACGTTTACTTTTCATCGGAAGAAAAGTACACCCAGTGGTCGCTGGGAAATGGATACCCTGCAGAATCCACCATAGACAACTCCTACCCCAGAAGAACATATTTGGCTGGGGTGGAAGGGGGGCTATCCATTGAACTCAGGGTTTTCAAGAGAGATCTTGATTACGCTTGTGGCGATTCCCTTCAAGGATTCAAGGTACTGTACCTGCATGTTTGTGTAAGAATAATGAGAGAATTGTTTCGCAGGTTAAACTCCACGAACCATCAGAATTTCCTCATGTTCAACAGAATTACTTCAGGATACCTCTCGACCAGTCCGTTGTAGCTGCCGTTAAGCCCAACATGATGACTACTTCTAGTAACTTAAGGTCGTACTTCCCACAAGACAGGAAATGCTTTTATCCGTACGAGAGACAGCTGGGGTATTTCAAATTGTACAACCAGCAAAACTGCCTGGTGGAATGCTTAGTAAATTATACCATCACGTCATGTGGATGCGTGAATTTTTATTTTCCAAGTAAGTTTTCCTTGTTGTTAATTTCTGAACGGGACAATCTGACTCTATATTGAGTTTTCGTATGTATGTAACGATAAAGTTATAGCAAAAAAAGTAGATCAAGAGATCAAATTACGGCAAATATTTTCTTTGTTAATAAAAAAAAATCATTGATTAATTGCATTTCCAAATCTGCCGCATTCTTATGCGATTACTTGTTACGTGCTAAAAGCTTATTGTATTAGCGTTATTAGTTTACGTTACGTGACAAGAGAAAAACATAGCTGTGCATTAAGAGTTTCGTGGTAAAAAGTGTGGTGAACAGGGAATTTCTCGTTCATCATAAATTGTTGTTGATACTAAGGAAATTTTCTAGAAGCAGATTTAGAGAAGGGGTGCCATTTTCCAAAGGAATTAGTTCCAAGTCAGGTTTACTGATTAAGGAACCACGGAAATCGTTGCATAGTTTTTGCCTGTTATTACAGGGTATGTATAATTGTTTTGGAACTTTTTGATTCTATTTTCGTTTTTGGAAATTATAACGATACGTTTGATGCGATGTAATTGTATTAGTTTGAAAACATCTTCCAATGGACTTCACTACAGAGAGGGAGTCGTGCGGGAATTAAAGTTAAAACTGTGATATTTCGCATATTTTAAAAAGTAAAAACAGTTTATAATCCTATAATTGTGCACTAACTAATAAATAATTGTGTGTTAGTTATTAGAGTCACACAAAGTAATTAAAAATTTAATTGACGTAATCTAAAATGGGGTGCCCCTCTTAATAATTTGAAATATGATTAGATGGGAAATTGAAGCTCACAATTTCTTCCCTTTTATGCAACAATAATAACCAAAACAATAAGTATTAATACATCTGTATATAGAATAGCTTCTTTCATTTAATCGTTAAAGGTTCAAAGATTGTAGTGTGCTATATATATGTAGCGATAAGTTTCCTTTCACCTATATAAATGTACTTGGGAGTAATAAAGCTTGTTGCGCCCAGATAATCAGGACTTTCCATCACTAAAGAATGCATGCCGTCGCCACTGAAGTTAGTGACGGGTCCCCAAGCACAGTTTTATAGAGTATTATTTTTGAAGTAACTGTTGTTCGTGGCTTGCCGACCAAGCACGGCCAGGATTGAAGTTAAAAGGTGTACCTATTTGGTTCTACATTCCTCAGTGGGCTCACCTGTATATTTTTCCCTTGTAGGAACTTGGTGGCATCTTGGCATTTAAGATCTGCTTTTCTTTTATTAGGCCATTGCCCTGTGTAATCTCGTGTTGAACCACTCCCAGCTCCACTAAAGTGACGCCGGCACTCCTTTTGTTACCGGCTGGGGCAGCAGTTCTATGTAATTCCTTCCCGAATTTGAGTCATTTTACGCGGTAGTAATTTAGCTAATTAGTATCCTTCCGTAAAGCCCCGTTTATGCTGTAACAAGCTATAACTAATTCGAGCCTTGTCGACAAAAGCGTTGTAGCCGGTAACAAACTGGCGATTTGTTGTAAACAAGAATTCACCCTGTATAGTCCAGAGAAATTAGACACTGCTCTTCGGAAAAAGTCCCGGAAAGTTGGGTTTTGGTATGAGCCTTGATATTGTGGTTCTAAACAAAATTTCAAAAGTCCTCATCAATCCGAGTGCCGCTAAAAATTTTAAGGGAGGGAAAAGGTCACCAAAAACGGTATTTTGTGAATATCTCGTTAACGGTCACTTTTACAGAAAAAATATTTGTTATCAAATTTGTAGCCTATCAAATTTCTAACAATAAAGGTATCATGACTTTTATTCGTAAAAGTAACCGTCTTCATCCAACATCTAGTGCTGCTCGGCAACATTGATATCGGGTCTATTACCAGGTTCAAATATGGCTAGGTAACGAGCTTACTCCTAAAGACTGGGGATGGAAGTTAAGGAATAACATTTTGGAACCAATTCAAACTCTGCTTCCACCTGCTCCAGACATTCTGCTGAATACTATTTTTTGCAATTGCACCAAAGGGTGTAGCTTAAACTGCTGCTGCAGAAAAGTTGGTATATATTGCTCACCAGTTTGTGGTAATTGCCAAGGTCAGTCTTGTTTAAATGTAAGACCCGATATAAATGACGTCGATACTTGCGACCCCACTGAAGATGTAGATCCATCACGTTTCCTGACTGAATCTATGGAAATAGAGAAGACAGCAGAAGAACAAGAAGAAGAAGAATAGAGGAAAGCATACAGATTGAAATAGAGTCTGAAGATGAATATTATTAACTCCTGTTTTGAATGCAAAATTGATTAATGAACAAGTTCATAATAATTTTTTGTAGAATAAACCTTTTCAAACAAAAATAAACGTGTAATATGCCTACTGGAGACACCACATGAAAAAAACGCACCTTGTACTCTACCTCGAAGGTGGGGTGGAAAAGAGTGCACGTTTCAACTCTATAAATCGAATTATCTCCAAAACGGTTACTTTTACGAGTAAAAATTATGATATCTTTATTGTTAGAAATTTCATAAGCTACAAATTTGATAATCAATACTTTTGCTGTAAAAATTACCGTTCACGAGATATTCACGAAATATCGTTTTTGGTGACTTTTGCCCTCCCCCCCCCCTTATCATTTTTAGAGGCACTCGGATCGATAAGGACTTTTGACATTTTGTTTAGAACTACAATATCAAGGCTCATACCAAAATCCAGCTTTCAGGGAATTTTTCCGAAGTTTTGCTTTTATTTTGTCTGCTTTCTCTGGACTATGTAACAAGCTGGCATCCCTACGTGGTCCCATGTTTTTCATTTTGTCGTAAAGTGGATTTTAGGCCGTAACATATTTCTTTCGGTTGCTCTAGCCTTTCTATGTAGCTCAGAAACCACGGTTCGAGATTACCTGATTAATTAAAGAAAATAGAAGTAAGTTGATTTACTTACTTACAATCATATCCATATAATAATGCAGAAGACTACAAGCCGTGTTTACACAACTAAAAGTACTATAGTTGCAATCAACCATTTCTATTTTCGGGTTTTTGTAAACAAACTTCCCTTAACTTTTAATAGCGATATTATCACAAAAAACAATTATTTATTATGCATATTTCTTGAGTTTTTTAAAACTATTGACTCAGCTTCGAAGGCAAGTCCACTTTGGTTAATTTTCATATCTGCTTATTGAACGTTCCCAAAATTGATGCCGCACGCACGCGCTAAAAAGGCGTGTCTTTAAAGATTAGGTTAGATAACCTACACATTTTCAGATTTGGTTACGTTTTACAAAGTTGTGGTGTTGTGTAGTTATTAACGGCCAAGTTTACGATACATTCCTTGAAGCTGCCAAAGAAGCCGGCAGGTATTTCTAAAGATACCTCGCAAAACTTTGAACAATTACAAAATATTACATTTTAGGAGACGACAAGTTACGAACTGCAGAAGACGTAGATAGAATTGTAACATCTCAGCTGTCATTTGATGATTTGAAAACCATTAATGGCCAAGTTCAAATGTTCAAATACTCTGAGCGACAAAAGTCTGAGTTCACGAATAATTTTTCCAATTTTACATACTGAAAATGGTTTCTGGCGCTTAAAATCTGATGTCAATGTTTACGTATCAACAAACTTCAGGTGGATATGCAAGAACACTTTATCAATTGCATGCATCGTGTTGGTAGATTACAGCCTGGAAAGACACGCCCAATCATTGTGAGTTTTTCGAGTTACAGATATCGGCAGGCAGTCTACTCTAAAAATCTCTCTTGAAGAATACCAGAGTTGTGATTAAGGAAGACTTGACGAGGGCAAATCTACAGCTGTTACAAGAATCCCAAAAAATTGTAGGAAAGGGGAAGGCGTGGACACGCGATGGAAGAGTTTACGTGAACGTAAACAATTCAGTTAAAGTAATTAACACCACAACCCGCAATTAGAGGTTGAAATCAAGGTAAGTTTTTGTTATTTTTGAATACCTCGAAGAGTCTCCCTTGTAGTGAGGTAACTATATAAAAAAAAATTTCTTTAACTGAAGTTATTTAGTACATAACCTCAACAACCAATTCCTTTGTTTACTTTTTTTACATTTGATACTAACGAGTGGAACAGCTAATTTATATCAAAACTACTATTTTCAGAGTAATTTGGAACGCCTGAAAATGCCCAGAAAACATTAGCGTCAGCTAGGAAGTGCCCTGCGACGTGACTATGATCCCCAAAAAATTGAGGAGGCTTTACAAGCAGTGGTTGACAATAATTATTCTTTTGGCCAAGCTGCTGAAAGATTCGGTGTACCGAAGACGACCCTGTACCGGAAATACAGGGGATTTTAACACCCATTCTTCTTTATGGATCGGAAACGTGGACATTGCTCAAGCCGGACCTTGACAAGCTTGAGGTCTTCCAAATGCGATGCTTGAGGCAAATTCTCGGTGACTCGCTCCGCGACCGCCTTCGAAACGAAACAATTACAGGAAGATGTGATCAACAAACACTGATAGGAGAACAAATAACAAAACGTCGACTACGATGGTTCGGACATGTCTGCCGAATGGATGATAACCGTTTGCCATGTAAACTTCTTTGGCAAGACCGTCCGGCAGACTGGAGAATTCAGCGATCAGCACCGAAGAAAACCTGGCTGAAGAATATCGAGGACGACTTAAAGAATCAGCGATTATCGGTTATCGATGCCCAAGACGTCGCCAAAAATCGTCAAGAATGGAAACGAATCGTAAATGGCGTTCGAGACCCAGCGGCACCGACAGCAGCGTATTCGTTGCGGGGACGTCCCGCCCGGACCGCCAGCTAACGGACCAAAGAAGAAGAAGAAGACTAATAACAAGAAAGAGGGAAAAATACATTTGACGCAAAATCACAATTATTTTTTTCAGGTACTTACTGACACAGTTTCTTTACAAGTTTCAATTGCTTTTGTTTTAAGATACAAGGACAGTTGGCGACCACAAATAGAGAATGGTGAATCATATTTTAGATTACAAGAATTGTCACAGAAAGAACACATTTTCTCTCAAGGGACAATATGAAACAAAATTAAAATGTCTGTTGTCATGGTATTCGTAAAATAAGTTCAAAGACTGCTAAATATCGATGGGGCCACAATTATATACAGACAGATCAATAAAAAAAACAATTAGGGCAGGCTGTGATATGTGTTATACGTTTGGCAGTACTGAAGTGTATTGTCAGTCTATGTCAAATTCGAGATTAGCAGGTTAGGTTTTGTTCGTTGTTTGACACAGACCGACGTAAAACTTAACCTGCAAATCTTGAATTTGACACTTCAGAACTTCCAAACGTATAACACATATCACAGCCTGCCCTAATTGGTTTTTTTTATTGATCTGTCTGTATACAGTGAAATCTCCCTTGGGCGGACACCAACGGGACCGACTGAAAGTGTCCGTTCAAGAGGGGTGTCCGCCTAAAAGAAATACGAAAAAAAGATCGGTTTTTAATGAAAACTGTAATTAAAGAAATTGGGACATTTAAAACGTATATGTATGTAAATGTTTTTAAGATAAACAAAAAACTTAAAACTTAAGGAAAAAATAAGGATTTGTTACCTTACAAAATACTACTACATACAAAATACTTTCTTTATGTTTAATTATATCAGCAGCTTGTGTTTTTCCGATATCAAAATGCTTTGTGTTTTTCCGCATAAACGTCAGACTAATACTGAATCCCCGCGTGTACCGAAAGATTGAAGTCGGTGAATGCCCGGTTAACTTGGCAAAGTCCCTCAGTGAAGGCAGGCAGCGAAGTTGGCGCGCGGGGCGATTGAGAAATACAACAGCGACACTTGCGACAGAAAAATGAGACAAGGCGTTTATTTTTTATTTTTTTTTTGTCCGTTTAAGAGAACATTTTCTTGTGTCCGCGTCTGTTCAAGAGGGAGTTAACACAATGCAAATTATATGAGAGTCGGTCGGGAGCATGAGAAACTGTCCGTCCAAGGGAGGTGTCCGTGTATCCGCGAAGGGGAATTTCACTGTAACAGCATAAAGATAACATGAACAAGAAAATAACACGTATTGCTTGAGTAAGAAAGAGATAAACATAGTAGCAAATATTCGAGAAGGCCTGACGCACATTTAATTATGACAGATGTCAACCACACATGCCTAATAAAATAATTTTTTTTCGTATGGTCATCTCTTACTTACTCAAGCATTCTATTTTGTTGTTCATGTTATCTCATTGCTGTTATATATAATTATGGCCCAATCCGTATTACAGCACAATTTTGATTTAGAGTAATGAAATAGTATATTGTATGTTAAGAGCTGAAAGTGCATTCTTGCAGCTTGCGCATGAATATTGCTGGTTGAGGCAAAGCCGAAACCAGCAATCATGCAAAAGCGGCAAGCGCACTTTTAGCTCGAAACATACATACTATTTTTTCGACGACTGAGCATATTATTAATGGAAAATATCATATTTCATTTTATTGCAAATATTAATTGACAATCAAGTTAACATTACTCGCGCAGTCTATTAGACATTAGACAAATGACGGGCATTGTTAAGGAAACATTCGGACGTGGCTACCTATTTCGTTCACGTGGAAACCCAAAAATATTTTAGTAATGTGCACCACTTTCGTACCTACAACTCTTATATACACAATATTCATGTAACACTCATAGTTTCAGAAATATCTTCCACCCCCGCTTCGTTGCCAGACTCTGTATTTATACAGTACAGTAAACATTGCGCTTCCATACTTTGACCAAAATTATTTAAAAAGATATTTTTGTCAACTACACGGAAAAATTGCATGTTCAACACATTGGAAAAATGATTCTTCCATGTTCACGTAAAACTTTTACATTCACTGGAAAACTCTCACTTTTCTTAACTTGTAGAACAATCTACTATTAATTCAGTAGCGATTTAAAAACAACTCGCTAGCATATAAACATTATAAACAGTTACTTATGGTTGCTATTATAGAGTTAATAATAATAATGCCAGTTTAAAATGACAAAGAAATAATAATTAATCGAGTTATTTAACAATAACATTAACGGCGTAACTGGAGACTTGAGTTACCGCATTTATATTTTTATGACGCTCAACGGCTTAAACCTGAAAAGAAACACAGATTGCAAGCAGCTGAAAATTATTTCGGTGGCACAAATAATTCTCACATATAATCTCATAAGAGTATTAATTCTTTCCTGATTTTTTTTGACTGCATCTAACAACGTCGTATTAATTAGGACGCCTTCCAGAGGCGAGCGTTTCCTTTCCAGAGACTTTCCATTTGAAAATATATTTGTTGGAACTTTTCCTTACTGCCAATCTCTAGCGTGCTTATAAAACCTTCTTTAGTGCAACAAAAGTTATTACATTTGTCATACATTATAAATGCGGCATATGCCGCGGGTTTCAGCCAGTTAATACATATTACATAAATCTAAATTTAAAAGTAAAATTCACAAGCAAAATATTTACAACCAAAGGCGCCTATATAATTAAATATTATGTTTGTATAATTCTTCTCCACTGTGGTCAACAGCGCCTGGATGTGATGCAAGCCACTAGACAAGGGTACATGGCTGGGGGATTTCGGTTGGTACTGCCAAAGTTTCCAGGCATCCTGTAACTAATCTTTGTAACTAAAAATGTAGACACCAAAATTACAGGTAGTTTATTCGTTGTGCTCGAAGTTCAATATTCGTGTAATATGAAAACATAATGTATATGTGATATTTCACAACGGCTTGCGGTTTGTTTGCTGTGGGTTCCTCTCACCACGTAATCTAAATTTTAAATTAGGTTCTCGGCTTGCACTCGGAGATCGAGAATCAATTTCGCCGACTATGCACTGGCTTTGGCTTTGAGAGTTCTTTGCGCTTTAACAAGGGGGGTTGTTTATAACCGAATATTAGCTCGACAAAATGTAGGTTCAAGAGATGCTTGCTATCGAATAGCGGCTGTCCCGTTATGCAGGATGAAGCGGTGATCTAGGTGTCCTCGACTGGTCTGCTTTGTCACATAAAGCTGCAACTCAAAGATGGACTCAAAAGCGTGTTTTGGGAGAGGAGGGTATTATCCTTTTATACCCGTTCGATCCTCGTTTTAGTTCTATCATCTTCTGGGGGATCAGAGATGAGGCTTCGCTACAGGTATTTACCACGCAACCGTGCGTTTTGCTGCATTTTAATAAATCACCAAGTGCATGCACAGTAAAGAACGATCGTCTATGTGACTAACATGACGATTTTATAGCTATTTGTGCAACAACTGCTAAAAGTGGAAGTTTATGCACGAGTTTCACACAATATTGTTTCTACGGCCTTAAATTTACTGTTATTAACCCATAATTGTCGATTTAACAAAGGTTTGCATTTATGACAGTTATAATTTAAGTCATAAAAAAGAGATTGCCTTGACGCGCAGGTGACTGTTTCTGCAGCCGGTAGCTGTCAAAATTAGTTGTCAAAGGCAATTATAAATGTACACATTTTACTTTATTTATTACATAATGTTTTAATTATTTAAAAAAGCACTTTACCTCTAACGAAAGAAGTAACTAGAAAAACTTTACCACCTCACTTCCAGTTCGAAATTCTAAATTCAACACCAGCTGTTTACTTTATAACACATGTGCTAACAGTAAACAGCTGATTTCGCTTTTAACACGCTGAATGACACGTCATTTTTAGTGAAAAAGCTAGCCTTAAAAGGCCTACTCTTAGTAGTGGTCGTAGAAAATATCTATTTATGCAAAAAGTGCTAAAAGTTGATGTTTATGCACGAGACAACGAGTGCAATAACACTTTTAGCACGAGTTTGCATATAATATTTTTTCTACGACCTTAAATTTTCTGTTATTAATCCATAAATGTCGATTTAACAAAGGTTTGTATTCATGACAGTTATACTTTATGTCATAATAAAGAGATGCCATTGACGCGCAGGTGATTGTTTGTGGAGCCAGTACTGTCAAAGTCAGTTATCAATGGTAATTTTAATACTACACATCTGACTTTATGCATTACATAACGCTTTAATTATTTAAAGAAATACAACCTCACTTCCAGTTCGAAATTGTAGTTTAATAACCTCACTTCACTCTATAACACAGGTACTAAAAGTAAACACCTGATCTCATTTTAAACACGCTAAATTATAAAACGTCACTTTTAGTGAAAAAAGCTAGCGCTAAAATTCCTAGTTTTAGTGGTGGTCGTAGAAAAAAATGTTTACATTGCTGTTTAATGTTCAAATATACTTTGCACGGCGCAAACGCCATATTTTCTTAAAATTCAAATTCAGATCTTTCTCTTTACTTACGTTTCGTACCCATCAGATTAGCTATGTTGAATAATATAATAACAATGAAGAATAGAATTCCAAATTTATGAATCAGACAACATACCAAACTGAAGGATGCTATTAGACAGCAGCCAGAGCTGGGCCAATTACTTTAAAAAAGTAATTAATTACTAATTACCAATTACCGCCCAATAAAGTAATTGAATTACCAGGGATTTCAATTACTTACATGAAATAGTAATTCAATTACCAATTACTTAGTAGTTGTAATTGTACAAAATCCATTACTTTTTCAATTACTTTTAATAGAAATTATTATCATATAGTTGCATTTAATAGAACTTTCTTGCAAGTTGCAACTATCTTTACTGTCATGTCGATTCGTAATCGTAACCTAAAAATGCTTAATTTTTATGTTTCGTTCGCTCGTAAATTAAATATTGAAAAACTCTCACTTTTCTTAACTTGTAGAACAATCTACTATTAAATACGCCTAACATGAGGTTGATTGATGAAAATATGTAACCTACATAAGTATACAGGTACATCATTGGATTTTTTAATTGTTTGACAGCAAAATTTTATTTAGATTTCGTAAAGAACACTACAATAGTGATCCAATTGGCGCAACTTGAGCATTTTTTGTTGACTCACTTCTAAAATACTTTTTTTACCCCTTTATACGAAAGTGAGAGAAGAGAGAGATACGAAAGTGATATTTTCTGTCGCCCGTTAGAGGTTTCCAGAAAATATACGTTTGGTTGCCTGGTCGGTTTCCATTGGCAGTGGGAGGGAATATAATACATTGACTCCCGTTGCCATTAGAGACGGGAGGCAATGTGATTAATAGTAAATGAACTAGCCTCCTGATGTTCATATTTAAATGTTGTTGAATGCAGCTAAATACAAGAGGTAGTGTCATACATATAACTCTAGACTAAAATGTAATTTCCTCCCTTGCATGATTACAATTGATTAGGTAATTGCATTACACAAAAGTAATTGAGTAATTAAACGTAGTAATTAATTACCTTAAAAAAGTAATTGTCAATTCCAAGGCAAATAACCAAAAAGGAATTTAATTAGTAATTTAATATGACAAAGTAATTAATTACTGCCCAGCTCGGACAGCAACAGCACTTAAATAAAATTGATTTGGCCACATCCAAAGAATTCAAAACAACAGATGGACGCAAAGAATCCTTGATTGGAGACCAATAATGTACAAAAGGGGAAGACGCAATTATAGAAAATGATAACATCACTTAGTACTCGGAGTAAACTGGGCAGTTTTTTTTTAAATTATATTTCTTGGAGTAAGCTCCTATATAGACTAGGCGAATACGACTTTTTAAGTGTTTTTATATCTCTAAACTACTTCAGTGTATATTTCAACTTAATTTTGGTCTAGTCGACACTGGTATAAGTACTTCTCGCTTACATGCTCTAAGCTCTTTTTTCTTCTATTTTTACTTTCCTCGTTTAAAAGACGAAAGAAGTATTGTGATCACGAAACAATCACCTTCCGATATTTCTTCAGATCTTCACGTTTCAGGGTCCCTAGATGACGAAAAACATGTTTTCTCAATTCCGTCTGTCTATCTGTCTGTCTGATCCAATCGACTACATTTTTACTACCCTCGTCTAAAAGACGAAGGAATTTTTTATTTGCAAAAAATAGTACATACATTTGACCCTTAATTAAGTGTACATATTATGTTATGTTACATATCAATCTACAACTTATTGTTCTCTACCCAATTCTCTTCTCCAGGCTTCTCGGTCTTGCGCTATCTCTTCGTCCAAGTTGCTCTCATTCATAGCCTTTCTTATGGCCTCATTCCAAGATCTTCTTGGTCTCCCACATTTTTTTCCAGGAGGTACCCATTTAAATAGTTTCTTTGGCCATCGATTATCATCCATTCGCATTAGATGGCCAAACCAGCGTAAGCATTTTCTTTCAATGCGGTCTATTACAGTATCTTGGGCGTGCATTCTTTGACGGATTTCTTCATTTGTTATTGGTTGAAGTCTACACCCTCGCACTTCTTCTAAGATAATCCATTTCAATAGCTTTGAGTCTTCGTTCCAGATCAGCAAATTTGCAAAATATAAAAGTAATAATTTGCATATAGATCAGGCTATATTATTGGCGAAAATGAGTTCTAACAGATGGCGGGTAAACATCACAAATGGAACAGAATAATATGGTTCTTTAAAACGCAGCAGAAGCGTGTCCTATTCCAACACGCTCGTTGCTCAGTTATTCTAGCGTCGGACAAGACACTGGCTTCCAATATTCGCATGGAGCGCAGAGTTCGAATCCCAGCGGATTATTTTTTTGTATCTGCAAATTGATCAAATACGCGGAGAGCAGTTCCGCCTAAACCTCTTTACAGATTTTTTCAAATGTCTCCGTTTTTCCTACTTACTCTTACTTGACAGCGCAAACATTATATTAATTTTGACCAAGAAATGATCTGAGCCGCATGTTCGTTGACTGTAATCTCTGCCTCCTTGAATTTTCTTTGAAAATACTGTCGAGCTGTCATAAAATCGATTAGCAATCCCATTTCTCATGTATGTTACTGTCATGTGTATGTATCTATTACTTTGTTCTTTGCCACTAACTTCGGAGTATACAGTTTGCCTGAAATTGTACCGAACGTGGCAATTCCATGAGTTGGAAAAGATTTAAATATTATTTGCCACAAGAATAACCGAAATAGAAAATGCAATAATAACTTTGGTAGGTTGGCAATAAGCAGGTACTATAGCTTTGTAAAGTACAACTTACAGTAATATGAACAAAAGGATGTTCAAATTAACCGATTTATCATCTCTTGGTTTTAGGAAATGAATGGACCCCAATCTGCAGTGCTGCAAAGAAAGAATGTATGAAGAATGCCAGAAGTAAGCCTAATGTTATAATGAATTCAAAAAAATATTTGCGTTGCTTCTAGTAATGTTTCTAAAAACCGAAGTTGACAACTATATAAAGCAAGCCCGAGACTCGAAACTGACCCGCAGCAATTTAGATACAGTCACTGTTGACTTCTATAAGCAATGCCAATGCTTTCCTGCTTGCGACTCGTTGGATTTCGATTTTGAAACGTCCCAATCCGATTGGGAATGGGAGGAGGTCTTCAAAATAAACAAGGAAATCAATGATGACTTTATGATTTTTGACAATTCCAGGTATATTGCAAACAAAGACGAAGTGCAAAAATTTATTAAAATTTCTGTTGCAGAATTAAAGCTGCCAGATTCAGCATTTACTTTAAAGATATGCAGTTTTTAACCTCCGAAAGAAACGAACTATACAGCCCCGACGACTTTTGGGCAAACGTGGGCGGCATCGTCGGTTGGTATATGGGGTTTTCGTTTATTACTATATTTGAAGTAATTTATTATTTAAGTTTGAGACTCTGTTGTAATGTAAAAATGTTTGGGCGCCATGTTTGGTCGGGAGCACCAGAATTGTCAGTGAAGGATTAGAACTCAAATTTTAAGCGGTTAATTATATTTTAAATGTTAATAATAATAATAATAAATTTCTTTACTAGTGGATGCATATAAGAAACATAAGAGACATAAATACGTGGTACCGGACATTGCCCAAAAACAATTTCCCGAAAAACATTATCCCGAGAACAATTGACCGAATAGACAATTTGCCCGAACGGAAAATTGCCCGAGAAGACGATTAACCTAAAGGAAAATTTCTCGAATGGAAAATTTTCCAAAAATATTAAAAAGTTATTTGAGTACGGATAGTTTAAAAATATTTATTTTATTCAATATTCCCTTTACACTTTACCCAGGCTTACGACTGGAGTGTTTAAAAATTGGAACTATATGTTTACCATTTCTTTTACATATTATAGTATTTACGTTTTTTAATTCTATTGTTTATACATTTTATTCTTCTGTAGTTCTAGTAATAAAGTTGAAGTTGAAGCCAAAATCTATAAAATATTGTTATAATATTATTGGCATGTTTTAATTAAATTACTCTAAATCTACCCTAATTATATTCACCACTTTCGTAATTTTGCCCGGCTAATATTTTTTTATTCACATTTTTGTAACTAATTAATAAATGACTCTATCCCAAGGTTAGGTGGCTACATCCAAAATTAGATTGCTACTTTGCTAATAATTAATTAAAGTACTAATTACACATTTCTTTGTACGCCCTCTGTATGCTCGCTATTTAACTGACAGGAATTTCGTAGCGTGATATTTCTACCTGACGGGACCTTGAATATATCAAGATTGTGCACTGGTCTAGAAAATAAGTAAACAAGTTCCGTATTCTATTTAAATTATTATTGTTCACGAAATGGCCGCGCTGTTGCTATGCGATAAAAATTGAAGGTAAGTAAACCATATCACGAAACAAAAGACTTCTAGTGTTGCCACTACCGGAAGTAAATCATAAAACCCACGCCAACCGAGCACAATCACAAAAATACACTTTTTAGCTGTCAAAATCTGACCTTTAGATGGCTTCTAAGATGATCTCGGTGTACCTGCAGCCTCGCTGAAGATCCCACGATGCTCTGGACAGGATATCGAAACCGGCCTGCTGTTGGCAAGGCAGAAATGTAGACTTGAACCCCATCTGGATATCGGATTACACTTGGATGACCTTTTGGATGGTTTTCGCTGAAGTTCCACTATAGGGCTGCGGTGCACCACACGTACACTGCGCGCCTAGGCACCTTGCACACGCACTGCGAAACTGACTGGACTAGAATAACTATGAAATATTCTGGCTTGTACCGGACCAAATTATGTCCTTTTCTACTTGCTGCGAAAGATCAATATAAAGGAAAACTTTCACAAATAACCCTTGGCACACTCTCTTAATAAAAACAAAGCTTTATTGTCAACTTGGGTATTTAATCGCACATACTTAGCTTCTTGAAGAAGCCACCCCAATTCTTGTTTACAATTTTGTTTTAGTTACATTAAAAAATTCCAATCCTACCTTTATTTTCATTTGTTTTACAAAAAAATAATGCTAGAACATCATACTATGAATTACTTACAAGGCTTGCTATTTTATAAGAAATCTCAACTTTAAATTATCACATTTACTGGACCTTCTTACAATTAATATGTGTATTGTTGGTTATGCTATAAATTACTAATAATAATTATATTACATATAAGGCTACTAAAATGTGATCATACCAATATATATTATTATTCCTTCTTCCCTTATACGCCAGTCGTGAGCCTGGGTAAAGTGTGAAGGGAAAATGGAATGAAACAAATATTTTTAAAGTATTCGTACTCAATTAACCTTTCAATAATTTGGGGATTTTTTTTCTTTCGGTCAATTGTCTTTTCAGGTAACTTTCCATTCGGCCAATTGTCCATTCGATCAATTGTTTTCGGGCAAATTTCTTTCGCGAAATTGTTTTCGGGCAATTGACCTAGACCGATAAATACCCCAACCGGAGTTCAGCCTCAGCATGGAAACATTGTGTTGTGCTCCGCTGGTTTTCCATTCCCTGCAATAAGCATAAATGAAATTACTGATTACATAGAAGTGGTACAAATATTTCAAACAAATCCCTTGAAGTAATATCTACAACGTAATAACTTCTATAATAAAATAGCATTTAGCTACTCGCGAACGATCTGTCTCTGCAATAAATATGTTTTTAATTGTCTTTCAAATTAATTTATAGAAGTTGTTTGCGCTCAATTCAGCAGGTGATAGCTTATTCCACCAATTTTATTGTAAACCATTTAATTCAAAGCAAAGATCAATTTGTTTATTTCTTTATTTGATAACAACTTATTTTCACTCACTACGGTAACCAAAAGAAACTACTATGGTTATATTCACGCTGTCAATAATAATGACACGGAAATGTCAAAGCCACACAAACCGTCCCTTTACTATGGGACGCTCAACCATACTCTCCCTCGGTGTAGTTTTTAACTTCACTCTATCCCGCGTCGCTTTCGACATTTAGTTTAGCCAATTTAATCACAGGTTTTTGAGTCGTTCCTGTTGACGTCTTTACATCTACCACACATACTGTACCATCTTTATCAGAGTAAGTCTTCGTAATTATCCCTTTAGGATATTTATTGGGTGGTAGATCTCTATCGATGATTAAGACCACGTCATTTTCTAATAGTGGCTCTGATCGCTGAAACCATCGTGTTCTTTTGGTCCGCCAGTCTTTGGCAATGTTGCTGCGCCGCGCATCCTGTAGTAATATCTTCGCTTTTACGGTGTGATTCCCAATAAATCCAAGCGGATCAAACAAGCTCCTCACCAAAGCGAGTGCTTCTCGTTTTATGAGAACTCTTAATCCTGATACTACATCAGCACTGACCCCATGAAAATTCAACTTGAAGCGAAATAAATCGTCAGCAGCTTTCCAATAAAGGCCGAGAACGCTCTCCATACGATCTTCACTCGAATACATACCCTTCATACTCTCAGACTTCAATTCTCTCTCCAAGTTGTCAATCACTAACTGAAAATTTGAGGTCTAACTGCACAAATGGAATCCTCCTTTTCTTAAGATTTCAAATACCTGCTTCTAGAGCTGTATTGCTTCTCCCTCAGTATCAAGGTTACCAAGATAGTCGTCTATATAAAATCTTTTGATTACTGCGTCTACTGCAGCTGGGTAATCTTTTCTGTATCCTTCTGCATTCAGATTTTTAACGAACTGTGCGCTACTAGGACTGCATACTGTACCGAACATTATCACAGTCATGTCATACGTGTTTGGAAGATTTAGCCGATTTATCCCACGCCATAATAGACGTTGCGAAGAAAGATCTCCTTCCCTCATCAACACCTAATGATACATTTCCCTGATGTCAGCGATGATTCCGTATCTCTTTTTATTGAACTTGAAAAGAACGACAGGAAGAGGATTCAGCAGATCAGGTGAAGTAAGTAACAAAGAGTTTAAACTAACACCTCTGTCTTGGCAGCAGCATTGAGAATCAATGGCAAATGGGAATCAGTTTTTGCTAAATGAGGTTCAAACTTACAAATATTTATAGGAAACCTTACCATGCCGTACATTGAGAAAGCCTTCGCTGATATTCTACTAGACGAGTTTATTCAATTAGCTGATTTAGTGTTAAACGCTACCCTTTTTTCATATAACAACACAATATATTCTCAAACTTTTGTTTGTGCAATGGGCTCACCAATTTCATCTACAATAATTGCTAATTTAGTATTAGAAGAAATGGGAACCAAAATTCGTAAACAAAACCCGAATTATTCCCTTTATTTAAGATATGTAGATGACATCATAATGGCAACTGAGTCTGTAAATAAACAAAACTTCCTTAACCTTTTTAATAAATTTTCAATTAATTTTCTAGGTTTTACCCACATCAGACAGTCAAATTGAAATATTTTAACAAACTGGTTCCGGAAAAATATTAAAACTAATAGATATCTAAATTTTAATTCGTATACAATAATTAAATACAAAAAAAGTGTTATAGAAAATTTAGTAGACAGAGCGATCAAACTTACTTCCAAACAATTTCATAGAAAAAACATTGAAACTATCATACATACTTTAATGAAAAACGAATACCCAATTGAATTTACTAAAAACCAAATTAAATGTCGAATCAATAGCATTAATAATAAAAATAAATAAATAACCAACTTATCTATAGAACCACAACCAAATGGTTTTGGCAATGATATGACTAATATAAAACCATGTAGTAATTACGTGTTTATAAACTATATTCCCAAACTATCAGAAAAATTAAAAAGGAACTTGAAAATACAATACTAAAACCTCGTATAAAAACCATAATAACATAGGCTCAATGTTTTTAACTAATTTAAAAGACAAAACTGACATTAACATGCAATCCGAACCAGTTTATCAAATTAACTGTAACAATTATAATTCCTTCTATATCGGACAGACTAAACAATTATTAAAAAATAGAACATTTCAACATAAACAGTCAATTAAACTAAATAACCTATCACCTATAAATAAATAAACTGCCTTAACAGATCATGCCAATGAAACTCACCACAAATTTAACTTTAATAATCCAAAAATCTTACATAAGGAGAATAATTTAAAAAAGCGTCTATGTTTAGAGGTGATCGAGATACAACCTAGCCCAACCGCTATAAATTAATAAACTGATATTGGTAACTTAAGCTCCATATATCATAATTTATTTAAAAAAACCTAGATTAACAGAATAATTAGACATCTAAAATATTTACTTTCTGCTTGCTTAAAGTATTTTATAAAAAAGAAGAAAAATAATATACAATAGTAAAAACTAATAAGTTATACCCCTAATTTCATAAATACTTGTTTCACAATTAAAATTTAAAACAGTCAAGTCTCTGTCAAATACAAAACTCGAATTCGTCGATCTGGGCATTAGCCGATAAAATAAACCAACCTTGCATATTCCTATCACACTTGTCCTAATAACATTATTTCGTTCAGCATGCGAAAATTTCAACTTGAAAAATTATTTATTATATTAATTATGGAAGTATATGTTCCTTAATTGTTTTTCATTTAATGAATTTCTAATATTAAACATGATATTGTTATGATAGATGAGGCAGTGTAATCAAATACAATAAAGAAATATTTAAAACGAATAAATTTGGAAGATTGCTATAATTAAATCTTGATGGGTGTTAAATTTTAAACATTATTAAAAAATTTAATTGAGACAATGGGAGAGGAGATTTTGATATTAATTGAATATACTAATTTAATGGTTACAGAAAATTTTAATAAAGTTCAAGCCAAGGTTACAATTGACAAATGTATTTGTTAGAATGATAAGAATTAATAGCATGTAATAATAGGATATTTAAAATAAATAAGTGTGCAATAAAAATTGTATCTAACATGAATAAAGGAATTTTGTTTAATTACTTACAAAAACAACTTATGTAAAAGTAGATATGTATATGGAAAATTAAAAATTTTGATTAATAAAAAGAAACAGAAGTTAATGCCTTAAATTTGTATTGTTATTTGGTTTATACAAATTTAAAAGGGCCTTAAACAAATCTACGTGGTGTGTTATATGAAAATATTAATTGAAGTTATTGGAAGAATATAATCGGTGAAGAGATTATACAAATACAGTTAATTGGAAATAGACAAATACCTATGGTTATATTATTGGAAGATATTTGGATTTGTTCCTGCATACGGGAGACTATTGGAAGTGCTTACAAGTAACTATTTGGTTTGGATAATTTGGAGAATATTACTAGAGTGGTCGGACTATCTGTAAAAGGACCAAGGTTAGATTTGGAACATCATAATATTGGAACTGGTGTGGTGGTGACACTTGAAAGGAAGAAGGATTGGATTCTAGGAGCAAAAGGGGTTTTTGACGAGACGGATGCAGTTCTAGGGTCTCCTGATCAGCATAGGCGTTACCATTTGAAGAGTGAGCAGTAGGTGTTACAGACGGTCGACATCAGGATCCATTATTGGTTGGATTTTGACAGTAAAAAGCCAAAGAAGTTATTAAGGCTTGTGTAACAAGTATATGAAAGTATTTTAAATAACAATCAGTAAAATAAAATATTACATTGGACTTGATATAGTGCTTACATAGGTGAATTGATTAATGTGTGTGTCGGGGTAATATACAATTGTCAATACCTGGCTTGATAAATTTGAAAATCGGTTTGACAGCAAATGTCATTAACTGTAATATTAAAATTCAATTAATAGAGATCTTGATTTGGCGAACCACCTAAGATAAGAGAACTTGATTTGAAAGGAATTATTATTTAATTATAAAGGGCATTGCATTAATAAAGGGCAAGTTTTAAGTAAAATATCAAATACATAATAAATGTTATGCAGTAGTAATAGGAGCTATTATTATTACATAATATAGGGCTAGCTTAAAGTGGAGCTTATATAGCCATTACATAATAATAAAGTCGCCTAAAGTGGTACATTACATTGCGTAATAATATTCATTTAAACCACTAATATCAAGTAAGTATGCAAAATAAGGATATATCATTGCGTTTTCGCTAATATATTTATTTTATATTTTAGCCATGCGAATCAAAACTTTAATCACTTTGTAGATTTTCTTTTTTGCCTTGTATTACTGATCAAGCCAACATAAATGACGAAACGATTAAAATTTTATACATTGTTAATTATTAAACATATGTTACTACAATAAGATTTTTATTTATCAAACTAAAAATCTTAGATAACTTTAATTTTGACATACAAATTTCCTTTTAAACTTACCAGCTATGTTTCTCAAATGTTTAAGTTTTATGGCTATTATATTGTTCTCGTGCTTTTCCTGAAGTGTCCATTTTGCTCTGGCATATGGGACCGTTAATACTGTAACAGTGTTATGGAAGATTAATTTCACGTTTTTGTCCATCTCTTTTTTACCACTTTTCCCACTATTAGTTAATTCTGCTTCTATTTTCCATCATCGGTAATTATGCTACCCAAATATTCATATGTTGTAACTCTTTCTAAGCGGACCCATTTGCATGTTTTTCTGTTTCTCTTGTTTCTCATTCACTATCATTGTTTTACTTTTATCGGTATTCACTTCCACTTTTATCTTCTCTATTTCTTTCATTCGTAGGTCTACTAGTTTCTGCATATTTTATTGGTATCAGTCACTATTACTATTATATCGTCGGTATACATTAGACTACTCAGCTTTACCGGTTCTAGGTTCTTATATCCAATTACTGTGTCTAATCCCCTCATTCCCACTTTGATGTTTTTGGTTATTTTGTCCATAACTGCAATAAACAGTAGTGGACTTGGATTGTCTCCCTGCTTTCGTTCTCTCTACATTTTGAAATAATTTTGAACTCCGTCCTGTTATTTGTACGTTTTCTTTCACTGTTTTATGTATATTGCTTGTGATGTTTATTAGTTGAGTTGGTACATCCAATTCTTCTCAACACTTCCAGATACTTCTTCTATCTACTCTAACAATAACTCCTCTCCTCCTTCTATTTTACTTGCTATTAGATTCCTCACTATAAATATGTTGCCACAAGTTTGTCTATTAAGTTCAAATGCCGCTTACTTATCATTCATTTTACTTTCTATCACTACCACTTTCTCTTCGGCATATTGTTCTGTAATTATCACACTTAGTTTGTTCTCCATTTTACTTCCTTTTTCAATGAAAGAAGTATTGGATTCACCCCAAAAATTTAAAATTGAGTTTTCAACAAATCTCCACGTTTCAGAGTCTCCTGAACCCAAAAAACATGTTTTTGTTCATTCGTCTGTCTGTCTGTGTGTAAACAGAATATCTAAAAAATGAAAATAGATATGACGTTGACATTTCATATATAACGTTTGTGTACTATCTAGATGCGACACCAAGCTTTTGAAGAAAACAGCATAATCGCAAGTATGGTGTTTACTCTTTTCGATTTTCTCAAAAACGGCTCGAACGATTTTTTTTCAAACGTTACAGTTTTATTAAAGTTTGCATGTATATTGATGTGAGATAGGTGCTTTTCTAGTTGAATACCTCTAAAATGGGTTTCCGTTTTTTGTTTTTAATATAATGCAGTCTGGAAGCAAAAAACAAATTTTTAACTAATTATAAGATCACTCTAAAAGACAGTTGTGTGCGTGTATCACACCAGATTTTTTATATATCAGTACAATCAAGTAGTTTTCCAAATCATCCAGTATTTTCTGATGTCTTCATAAGTCGTTGCAAATTCTACATAACCATTCGTTTTCTCTAGCTCCCGCCAATTTTATCATTTCTGGTTCTACGTAAATTGTCTTCACTGTTTTAATTTTTTAGTGCTTCTTCAACCTTCTCTCTTGAAATGGTTTTTATTTGTTATATTTCCTCTTCCCGTTGTCCTCGATTTATATTCACTTCTTCAGTGTTTAGTTATTATTCAAACCAATGTAAATGATATTCTTTCTTTATTTCCAGTATTTCATTTTTGTTTGTCTTGACCTATGTAACGGCCCGTTTGATTTTAGTTTCACTGGTGCGTTTTAGCAATTAGCATCTTCTTCTGGACCGCCTTATATCTAAATAATGGAGTGTAACCCCTTGTTTAATTTTCGTTTCAATGGCGCTTTCTTGCAAGTAGCATCTTCTTTCGAACCACCTTATATCTAAGTAATGTAGCAAAGGAACTCAGGTTTATCGCATAAAACGCCTGACATTAGAGATAAGACACCTGCCAGATTTTTCTGTCGAGGTACATTCGTTGGCATTCATTCCTAGTAGACCGCTTGAAAACAGTCGAATCGCTGGATTATTGATCTTTCACGAAGCGCTCTTGTTTTAAACAAACGAAACCCGCTAGCGCGTTGGTTCTTTGCAAACGGGAGCAAAAAGCTTGGTAAGAATGTTAATCTAGTTTATTTTTTCCCACTAATTTCGATATTTGGGCTAGCTTCCCTGCGGCTTCCATAAACGAAAATCGCCGCGGTGTGGTTTTCCGCACAAACGGCCGTGAACACCGTTGGTAAGGATGCTTCCTCTACTTCAATTTCGCCTACTAATTTCAATATTTAGGCTGGTTCCTATGCGGCTTCTGCAGCCTCCCAATTTCGCTTCTACAAGCTAGCCAGAAATTACAGTATACCAGGCCGCCTTCGTGTCTTAGTTAGCTGCCCTATTAACAATGGCGTCCTTAGATTCTAAGAATTATGCACCAAGTTTGGCTTAGAAGTCTACTTGGACAAGATGCAACATACCAGAATTTCTCTTTCCGATCGCTGGACATTAGCAACAAACTAAATTGTAAATACATGCACTTCTCAGCGGTTTTTTATCGACAAAGACGATTGTCGCAACTATATCAGTTGTTACTATGGCCTTAGCAATTCAAACTGAAGCAGGTTTAATTACTCTTTTATTTAATGAAATTTTAGCTCGAGAATTTAATCTTGTCCAAATTGCTGAAATAAGCATGTACCTGTAACTCAAATTATGTGCGTTCTTTGGGCATTGTGCACATATGTCAATTGCGATATAACAGGTGGTTGTCCTGGGTTGCAACCAGAGCTATAATTAGCTATTTGTGACTAAATACTACTTAGAAGTTGATTCCTACTCATGGTTTATTTATTTGATAGGCAATGGTTCTACAACCTAAATTGCTGTCACTTAGCCTTCAGAGCTTATGTATATAATTTATTTGTTAATACGATTTTTGGATTTTGATTAAATGCCACTATTGCTGTTAATTGTTTTGTGTTTTTTCAAAATATTGAGTGGAATCCTTCCAACAAAGCTGTTAAGTACTTGGGTGTCCATCTTCATTAAGGCTTAGGAATTAGCACCTTCCACGTAGAAGGAAGGGGAAAGCCTTCGTCCCGATTGAGATTGTTACGGTATTTGAAAATCTCAATGGATTAGCGAATTTTTCTGCTACAGAAGAATGTGGATTTGCAGATAAAAGTTTCATCAAAAAGGATTTTATGGCCGGTACTACGTTGGTGTTCGGCGATGTCTGATAATGAAACGAGATCCGACTTGAGACAGCACTGGTGCTCAGAGAGGTGAGTTTTCACTGAGCTTCTTGTTTCACCAATATATACAGCATTACAAGAGCAGGTGACTCATAAACACCTTTAGAGGAAATAGTGTTTAATTTATCTTTATATGAAGGAAGAACCAGTGAGACTTCCTCGGGGGTTTGAATACAGTTTTAATGTTTTGTTTTCGAAGAAACTTTCCTACGCGATTGGTGACTTGGTGGATATAGAAAAGAAAGGCTATTGCTGCAGAAATATCGATTTTTGGAGGGTTGGGTGGCCGTGGATGAAGATGGAGATTGATGGCGTATATCCCCAGCACGGTAACCGTTGTTCCTAAGAAACGGTCTAATCCCGGGAGTCGTTTGTTACTTAATTTAATCCATTTAGGATTACCATAAAGTTTTCTATATTATTGTTCTATTGATTTTTTACAATAATTTATAGAGAATATTTGGTGTTAAGTTGTATATACAGCGTGTATCTATAAGAAAATTCCTTACAAAAAAATAACATTATTATGAGTGTTTTGTTAACATGACACTACAAATATTCTATTTGTTTCGTATTTATCTGAATTTATCTGCAATCGGAGCTGGGCAATAGGTAATTACCATTTTTGGATTCGTTTAACTAAGAATGGGGATGACAAGAAAAAAATTGCATAAGGTTTGGAAATTATCTCGCAGAAAATGAAAATAAACCTTGTTATTGCATTAATGAACTCGTGTCACTGATAGCATTATGCAATGCTTTCGTAAAGTAGTGGATAGATTCCTTAAAAATTCAAGGAATAACTTTTGGAAAAATGCTGAGACCCGTCGATTTTTATTTTTATTTGCTCTTTTTTTTAAATAAAATCTATATGTACGGGTGCACTGCATAGTAGGTATGACGTCATGGATGATTTTTTTTTAAATGGCAACCCCCTTTTTTATTACGGAATATGAAAGAACGCATATTTTTACTTACGCTAAGTTGTTTTTTGAGTATAGGTCACATAACCAAAAATTAAGAAAACATATTAAAGATTGCAAAATACTAAATTTAAGTTTCAGAATTATGGTGTTAGGTTTTTATCAATGACAGAAATCAATAAAACAACATGTCGGCCGTCTTGGCTACTCTCAGGGAGACAATAATGCACAATTTGAACATTCAATTTAGTTGTTTTTTAAATTATCAAGGGTAATACCAAAAGTGTTGAAAATGTTTTGAGAATGTTTTCGTTCATGTGCAAATAATTGCGTTTGAATTTCTCGAAACCAAAACTGCGTTAAGAATTCCGCGAACCGCAGGTCGAGTGGAATTTGAGCAGTTTTTGTTGAGAGAAATTTGCATGTTGTCGAAAAGAAATATCTTAAAAAAATTTGCCTTGAGTGGTATTTGGAAAGAGTATTCAACAATATGAGTGGGTCTAGGACCGGCGCTGTCATCTCGGCACGGGACCAACTCTGCGCCGGGACAACTCGGCGCACAGTCATCTCGGCGCCAGCCAATTCGGCGCAGGCCCATCTCGGCGCCGAATTCAAATTGGAAAACTACAGTGTACACTCTTAAGAAAAGTTATATAAACAAATAATAAACACAGTGATCGCCAAAAACCTGGCGAGTTTCTTGGAAATCAAACACTGGCGACCAGAGATTGTTGAAAAGTGATTAAAAATGGGCCAAAAAAGTGGTCACGTGACTTCCGTTAGCAGTAAAATTATATATACTGTTTTAAAAATAATTACGGAAGATGCACTTACTATCCAAGATAGAAGCAAATTTGACGAAAAAAATGTGATTTCTGGCCTTGAGATTGTTCAGTGAGCTAAAATTAATAAACAATAAAAAATCTCATTGATATCCTGTTTAATTTCCGAAAAATAGCATGTTTCGGATTTGCATAATTTCGAAAAACGCCATTTTCTAATTGAGCATAATCACTCAATGTATCTAATATGGACTAAATCGGTTGTCAGCCAAGAACAAATTATTGCTGCAAAAAGCTTATTTGAAAACAAAAATAAAAATGATTCCCACTGGATGCCGAGTCTTTTGTGGTTATTGTATATTTTTCTAAATCAATTCTGCGCCATCTAATGGCGGCGCCGAAATGTCCGGCTTCGAATATGGGTAGATGACTTTTTCTCACTACCAAATGGGTAAGGTGACATTACATTGTTAAAAAATGGAAAATAATGGAAAGTCTAATATACAGCGACCTTAGCAACAGATAAAATCAATACAAATGAACCGTATCTAAGGACAGAAAAAATGATTTTCCGTAGAAGGTCACTTTCCGCAGATGGACGTTTCTATACATATTTTCGAGTATTAAGAAATGAATATTTGAAGAAAATGTATCTGTTTATTAATATTAATGCTAATAGTACAATTTGAACAATTTGTAACGTTAATTGGAGGGAGGGTATTTACATGTTTAATATCATTATTTTCAACATTGTTAGAAATAGAAAATGCATTGTTTACAATATCAATTTCGTTGATGCTTGCTGCATTATCTACAATATTTTCAGCAGAATTTTCGACATTTCCAAATGATATCCTTTTGGCCGTTTCTAATTTGTGACTTAAAGAATCTCCCACATATCCCTCTGCTACAGTGGAGGATTTCCATCCTCCATGTCTTTTCAAAGCAAGAACGTCTGATCCGGTATTAGCTAACAAAGTAGCAGAGGTTCTTCTAAAACTATGACCCGTGTAATTTTTAACATCTTCTAAATTCAAGAATTTTGCAATTTTAAATGGTATATCAGCTAAAGTATGCTTCCCTACTACTTGTCGTACGCATTTACCATTATTGTAACGCATAAAAAATCTACGTTCTTGAGTATTTTTGGGCCGTAATTTTATATATTTTTCAAGAATTTTCAACCAATTATTGCTATCGTTACTACCAGTGACTACAAATCTTCGGGGGATTTTATTTTTTGATTGTAGAATATTGATAATTGCCACGTCAGGTTTTATTTCAACATCTTGAAAATTCAAGTTGTACAGCTCGTCTGTTCGGCATGCTCCGGCTATTCCCAATATCATTGCGACTTTCATCATCAAAAATGTATCGTCAGGAGCATCACTGAGAAACCTTTCCAACTCTTCCTTATTAAAAATTTTGGCTTTTTTCGAAATATAACCATCATTTTTTCTCTTAAGAATTGATATGACCTGCAAATATATGTACAATTATACTGTCATTTAGAAAAAGTAGTGATTCAAATACTACCTGTGAATTTCGTCACGTCGATGTTATCATGAACGCACATTGTTAACTTCAACATGGAATATTCACTCCATAAACTGTTTGGAGACTTTAATATAGACGCTCTCTCATTAAAATAAGCCAGAAATACAGTGTCGTTTACCTCTTTTACTGTCTTGGAAATACACCACTCTTTGAAAGTATTATATGATCGCTCATACCGTTCTCTCGATTTCGCCGGCAGCAAGGATGCTCGAGCAGCATTGGCACTATTTTCAATTTCAGCGTAATTTTCAAATTCTTCTGAATAGCTCATTTTACAATAAACGTAGCTGACAGAGAAATAAACTGACAACGCTATCACTGACACACGCCTACTGTATTTAATAATTGAATTAGAGTGACTCCATAAAAAATTACCATTACCATTATCTTTCTATGTTTGTTCTCTATCTTCTCCGAAGATACTGGACCGATTGAGTTGTACGATGGCTTAAAAGTTTGCTAATTTTTAGACATAGATCGTAGGCCGGTTTTTATTTACAAAAAAAGTACGAAAAAGAACATACAGAATCACCCCAGCTAATACCACACGGCGACAGCAGCTGTCACACCGTAGCCCACGGCGACAGATGCTCGGATCCACTGCTTAGAGAATTTAATTAAATTAAAACTTTAGCTTCTTGGTAGTGAGAAAAACGTAATGCACAACGCGTAGGTAAGTTTCTTTTCTGTCTTCGGTCGTATTATGGACCTCAGCTCCGCTTCGGTCCACAAAAAACGACCTCAGACAGAAAAATTCACTTACCTCTACTTGGAGCACAAATAACTATTACCGTTTTCGACAGCACACATTTTTAATGCTTTCCACTATTAATGCAATACTGGAGCTTCCAAAACGATTATGATGAGTTTTTAGAACGCCGCCGATTTGCAAACTTCACTTTGACGTTCTTCTGAATTGGCAGTCAAAGGGCCGGTTGCAGAAAGCAATGTTAAGTCTGGTGTTAGCTAACGCGACGTCAAAGTGAACAAAAACGAATCAAATCTCAAATGCTTATGGTAACTAATACATTAGTAAACAAAATTTGATGCGATTTTGTTCACTTTAACGCGATGTTAGCTAACACCAGACTTAACATTGCTTTCTTTTTTTTTTTTTTTAATTTATTATAGCTGGCTCTGCAATATAATATGCAATACACGGCTTTGTTATATAGTACAATACAACTAACTACTACATTAAGATATACACAGGTGAGGATTAAGTGACGAATTACGCATATATCGTACAGTTACTGCGTTAAAATATTAAGTTTATATACAATTTTTAGATTAAGTCTTGTGGTAATTTGCGCTTAAGGCGCGTGTGAATGTCTCTTTGTCCGAGATTTAATTTGGTAGCACTTGAGCAAAAAACTAAGTTTTGGAAAAACTTCACTGTAGTTTTCTTGATAAACTCAGTTATAAGTGGAACACTTAGTTCATGGTGTACTTGAGTATTACGGACGAACCATGGGCACTTGATTGCAATTCGTAGCACTTTATTCTGCATCGTTTGGAGTTTCGTCATTGATGTTTTTGATGTGTTGCACCAGACTGGACATGCATAGGTTAGTATTGGTCGGAGGATTCCTTTGTAAATAAGCACAGTGCATTCAGATCTAAGATGAGATTTACGGTTTATAAGCGGATATAACGCACCCAGCCTGTTGTGACACTCATTGAGCTTTTTATTGATATGGTACCCCCAGTTCAGCTTAGCATCTAAGTACACGCCTAAATACTTTACTGCTGCGTCCTTTGGGTTCCAGTCTATTTCATTATTATTTATTTTTATTTTTGTAATTTGTGCATATCGTTTAAACATTGCTTTCTGCAACCGGCCCAAAGACTACCCACTAAATTGCAATCATTGAAACCAATCGGGCTCGCGTGAAAACACCGCGACAGTAGATGTTTTCAAAGACAGTCAATTTTGATTGGCCGTTTCTGACAAATTGAACAATTTTCATTGGTTCGTTCATTATAGTGTTGAATAACCATTGCAATTAAATTGAGTGTTTTTCAAACAAAAATCATCAGAACTGCTGAAAACAGAGAACAATAGAAATAAATAGTTTTCCAAGCTTCATAATAAATATTCGTTTTAAATTGTAACAAAAAATTTTTCTATAACTAAACTTCACTTTAAAATAATTAATTAATTAAACTTGTGTTCAAGAGTTGAGTGTACTACGTATACTGAGAATTCTTAACCAGTAGGATAATTACTAAATATTCCAACCTACTTTTAACCGACCTAATGGTTGTTTTTATTAAAACTTCAGGTAATATAATTTACAACATATTCAATAATTCTTAACTAATTGTATTAGCAACTATTGCATTTTAGTCAATTAAAACATTGTTTATTCTTGAAACAAAGCTTGCGCATTACTGAAAAAATACAGCTTGTAATGAACGAATTTGGGTACGAATATAAATTTAAGACCCAGTGTGACAAGGCCAATAGGTGAATAGCTAGCAATATGACGTGATATTGATTGATAAGTTCGATGCAGATATGGATACGATATATCCATGGTAGAGGTTATATGTTTTGAAATTTGCGATACTTAAGTTCTGATCATTTTATTTTATCAGTTAAGTATCTTTTGTATTCAGATAGAAATGAATAACCTTGGCGACACGCTTTTCACTCAAAAGACGTAATAACTTAAAGGAACGCATTTGCTTTGCTTTTTATTGAGTTTTAGGAATCTTGTTTAAAAGTTTGATTATTGTAACATAAAAGTACGGTGTAGTTACATAATGTAGTATGTTTTTTGTTGGAGCTAATTTGCCAGGAAAACAACAATTGCAGGATGTTTTCTGGATTTAAATTCAAAAGCGCTCTACAATGAAAAAAAACGACCAGACAAAGTAGCAACCGTGAAACTCCTACATGACATTATTTAAGGTACAGTAATAATTTTCCCTTTATGTACCTGCAGTCATCAAACAGTTGAAGTAAATTCAAAAAACTAATAGGCGTACCTTCGCATCCTACTGATTTCAGGTCGAAACCTTCAGCTTCTACTTTAAAACCAAACTGCCTCACATTTTGTCATGTTAATATACAGTCACTGCTATATTTGAATTATTTTCCGACATCACCATGAAAGAAGATTATGACATAATTGCACTCCCTAAGATGTTGTTCTCTACTACCTTCTCTTCATCCTTTTTCAAATAGAAAAATATGTCCTAATAAGAGAAGATAGAGTTTGGCGCGAATGGCAAATCTGGATTTACATTAAAAGTCATCTAAACTATATTGCTATTGATACTAATTATGGATTAAGGGTGACCTTAAAGAACTTTGGATCAGCCTATCTCTCTATAAATGCAAAATCGCTTTCGGTGATATCTATAAGCCTCCAAATAAAGTCTTTCTGTTTGATGTTCCGGAAATTTTTCATCTTACTTTAGCAGTTCAGTTTGATGAAGTGATTTTGGTCGGTGATGCTAACATTGATTTCTTAACTAATAGTCATAAGCGTCAACTACTGGAAAATGTCTTAAACATTTTTGGAATGAAACAAATTGTAAATGAATCAACTCGGGTTACCGAAAATTCTACTGCACTTTTAGATATCTGCATCAGCAAAACTAGTGTCTCATTCAAGTTGGGTACTTTCGCTACAGATGCTCTTAGAATATTTGATCACCGCCTAACTTTTACCGAATTAAAGCTCCGCATAAAATTATATTCCGGGATTATAAGGTTTTCAGTAAGGATGTCCTGTCATGCATTTGGAATATTATTCCCTCTCTCGAAGACGTTGATGTTAAACATTTGCTCTTTGCTGGATTCATTAAATCTTTATTCGATTTGCATGCTCCCCTACTATTACTATTAAAAAGCACATTGTCCATATATAACAAATATCATCCAATTAAACTTATCAGCACGATCTTCCGTGCGCGTTTGACTTAGAGAACCAGGTGTTAAGTGTCAGGGGAACACCTACAATTAGTTGAAACGATCTTCCGTGCGATTTCACCTGGACTAACCTAAGCGGCAGGGTAGATTTCAGGTCAGTTTAAGGTTATTGGGCAGTTTAGCATGTATGGAAAAGAGTTCTGGGTTTTAAGTCTGTGTGGCTGAGATTGGCCGGTTATCGCTCTCTCGGTACTTGTTCGAAGCCTCCCTCTACTTCGTTTATCTAGGAGAACCTAAGTGGGGCAAGCAGGGAGGGTTTGCGAAGACTCGCGTATTGGTGTCGCTCAACCAAAGCATTTGGTGCAATCGGATACCAATTGCGGCGACCATTTGGCTAAATATAACCTCTCGTGAGATCCATATGTGTTCGTATCGGAACAGGAGGTAGTGTTAATTAAAGGCCGGGACTATTTCTTATCAAATCCAAGAATAAACTGCAATGGAAATTACTCAAGTTCTATGCACAAGCTGAAATTTGAACAGCTAAAGCAAGTGTAGCATGTAGTCTACTTCAATAGTAAGTAAAAAATTCCTATACAACTTTTTCGTTTTGAGATTAATTTCACAGCTATTTTTGGTATTAGTTCTGAATGTGATTTTCTTATTCATTGGAAGAGGTAGTATACAAGAGCTACTTGATTTTCTTCATGAATGGAGCATTGCAATCCTTCTGCCATTTAATGTTTTGCGGACTATTCACATGTTTAAGTTGGAGACAATCGTTGTGGCAAATTTTGCTAGTAATTTTTTAATATCTTGAGCGTTGCTCAGTGAAAAATTCTAAGCCGTTGGTGTTGTTTCTTATGGACACGGTCCAGGCATGAGGAATATCAGACACCGACTGCTATGGTCAGCTGGTCAAAACCCTACTACATTTGTATTGAAACTACGGAGTTCCAACTCTAACAAGGAATATTTTACATTTCTAAGCATTTAACCGTGGCTCATTTAAATCACTTAAGAAAACTAGTTTCTACGACATTCTTCTATGCTTTTTATAGCAGAATGTAGTTTTCTAGTGAGAGAGTTAATTATTGTTTTAAAAATATTATGTGACCACATGTAGTTTTTATGTCATATCATTTTTCATAATTATGGGATAACTCGTAGTTAAGTCTTATCGACGGCATTGTTTAAAGCAGTAATAATTGATAATTTATTAATATTTGATCAATTTTTATCAAACAACGCACAAAAAACACTTAAATCTTCAAGTTTCTTTATTACAAGTTATGCATTGTTAACTTATCGGATACTTTTACAATTAATATTTCTTATAATGACGTATGGCTACTTGATACTCCTAAAGCAAACGTTAACTAATAATGCAAACTAAATTTTGTTACGAAGAAGTCGTCGAAACTAGTTTACCTAAGTGATCCACTATACAAAAGGCCGGCGGTGTATTTGCTGATACTCTTAAAATTTGCTTTACAATACTTTAACCCCTTAACGCTCTGGTATGACTGTTATACCACTATGCATAGCAGTCAACAATATTTGTTATGAAACTTAATATTGCTCTGAAACGTTGTTTCCGTTCTACAGACATTGGAGTTCCTTTGTCTAATTTTATATTTTCTAGAATTATTGTAGTTATAAAACTACCCCAATAAATCTTGGTGTAAATGTATAGCTGGTATGACAGTATTACCAGCGTACATTCCTTGTCACGACTATGAAGTGTGTACACGAATTGGTGAAGTTTTTTATCTCTTACTATTTTGTGGGTGCAATTTTCAAGTTTTGAGCTGGTAAGCGTTTTAGTGTAATATGTAAGGATTGTAATATTGATAAGTAGAATAAATTATTTTTTCCTGATTTTGAAAAATAAATTAATATTTGGAAACCTTTTATTTACGTCAGAAAAATAGTCTATATTTATGTCCACTTTTTTAGTAATAACATGCATTTTATACAATTTATTTTTGTTTCGATTTTTTTATTTATTTAACACACAGGCGTATCAACCACTAAGGTTATTAGCGCCGGAACAATCAACAACATTCTACTAAATATTATTAGCTAAGCCAAGCTCATACAGATACATTATTAAGTTCTTTAAATTACAGTTCTCCCCCAAAATTTCACACAATAACAGCGGTAAGTTGTAAGACTGTTTAACTGGTGGTAGTCTTGGGCAGTCCACTAGAATATGTTTTACGGATAACTTTGTTTGACAAGTTTCACATTTTGGTTCTTCTTCACGATTTAATAAATAACAGTGTGAGAATTTCGTATGACCTATGCGTAATCGTGGTAGCAAAGTTTGGTCTCGGCGGCACTTTGGTACACTTTTCCACGGCTTAATTGACACTTTCAGCTCGAAAAGTTTATTAGTAATTGCCTCGTTCCACCTATTTTGCCACTCGCGAATCACTTTTTCTTTAAAAAATCCTTTAAGATCTTCTGATGTCACTCTTGTCATTGCTCTAGCTTCCGGATTCGTAATTGCTTCTCTTGCACCTTCGTCCGTTTTTTCGTTGCCTGCTATTCCAATATGGGAGGGGACCCATAAAAATTTCACGAGTTTGTTGGATGCCTGCATGCTATGTAGTTCTTGCTTGATTAGAAGAAGAACGGGATGTTTTGTGTAAATATGTTGCAGACTTAGTATGGAGCTGAGGGAGTTGGTGATTACGATAAACTTTCGGTGGTTCTGTTGCCTTGCATATACGAGAGCTTGAAATATTGCTTAGAGTTCCCCTGTGTATGAACTACTGCATTTTGGTAAACGGAAAGTCAGGATTGATTCTGGTGTCGCAACTGCTGATCCTACTCCTTCTTCCGTTTTGGATGTGTCAGTGTATAACGCCATAGAATTAGGATTATTGGCCATAATTTCGTGAAAGTGGTTAACTATTAGGTCAGGGTTTGTGTCTGTTTTCTTAAAGCGTGTAAGGTTTAAATTACATTCGGGGATGTTTACTATCCAAGGAGGAGGCGAGGATATGGTTATTGGCAGAGTAGCAGGGAAAGAATCTTACAGGTCTGTCAGATATCTGTTTATTCTTTCATGCAATGGAGGTGTTCCTGCTCTTCTTCCATATAGGTTTTTATATCGAGTTGAGAATACGTTTTTGTATGTTGGGTTGTCTGTATTTGAAGATATGGCCGAGGCATATGAAAGACTTAACATTTGTCTTCGATAGCTTAGAGGCGGTTCGCCCGCTTCGCAATATAAGCTTTCGACAGGGCTAGTGCAAAATGCTCCCAGTATTATACGTAATGCTGTGTTGTGGAGAGCGTCTAGAGATTTGATTGTTGATTTCTTCGCTGATGAGTAGGCTATGGATCCATAGTCAATCTTGGATCTTATCAGGGAACGATATAAACTTAAGATCGTTACTGAATCTGCTCCCCATCTTTTGTTTGATAGGATTCTTAGTAAGTTTAAACCCCTTTGGCAAGATATTTTCAGGTTCCTAATATGAGGTTTCCAAGTTAGTCGACGGTCAAATATTCCCAGAAATTTGATGTTGTCCACAAATTCTAGGTTTTCTCCACATAAAGTTAAAAATTGGAGGAACTCCTTCAGTGTTTCTAGAAAAAAATCATGCATTTAGTTTTTTTTTGGGTTGAAAATTGAAAACCGGTAATAGTTGCCCAATTCTTCAGGCTGCTTAAATGATCTTGTAAAAGTGACGTCATGGTCTGTATGTTTTTACCTTTGATATATAAGGTCATATCATCGGCATATATAAGCCGTTCACGATCTTTTTGGGTCAGGTGAGGCTATGACCATCTAGTAATTTTGTTGGCAGTACCTCTGTGGCAACTAAATTCCCTCATAGAAATTGACACTTTTTGTGTTAGGTTAGGTTGTTTTCAGTTTAAGGTTATCTTTTCTGAATAGGTACATTGTTGCCGGATATTCTCTAGTCTCCACATCGACTCGCGTTCTTTTAAATTTGGTCTGTCCTTTTTAAATTGGAAGTAGCATTGTTTAATGGAAATTTTTTGTTGTAACAAAACTATTTTGGGCATTTTTACTTTTCCTTTGACGAAAATTAAAATTATTTTTACACATTTGATAAATCATTTATTTTCTTTGGAATATTAAAATAATAAATCTGGCAATGTGGTGGCAAGAAAATGTCGAACAGACACTGACAGAAAAAAAAAGTTGCATCCGCTACATCATCGAATCAGTTGGTCCAACATGAAAAGAAAAAATCATAGCCAACTCTGTCCCAAAAAGGTCGTGAACGGCTTATAATTGACTTTTGACAGGTAATTTGATATTCTCTACGATATCATTAATTGGCGCAAGAAATAATGTTACCCTGAGTACAGACCCTTGGGGCGTTCCATTCTGTTGAACTGCCATCTGAGAATAACATCCGTTTACTCTTACTCGAAAATTTCTAGTGCTTAAAAAATTGTTAATGAATGCGAGCATGTTCCCTTGAATTTGCCATGACTGGAACTTTTTCAGTATTTTATGGCGCCATGCGGTGTCATATGCTCTTTTTATGTCAAAAAATATAGCAATGCAGTTTTGCTTATTCACAAAAGCTTCCTGGTTGCACTCTGACCGTGTTCGTGGCAAGTCGAATTCAAGACAGTGCGGTCTCGTGCAGATAAACAACCAGCTGTTCTAATCGGCAAGTGCATTGACTTTATTTTTACTTATAAATTGTAAATAACTAATACACCGTCTACTTGGGTACCAAAATATCTCATTTTAGCCGCATAAGCCGGCGTGACATCCCAACGGTTAATCTTAATTAATAAGATGTCTAATCCCACACAGAATAAAACCCCCAGCCAAAGCGGTTCCTCCTCTACTACTCCATACCCTCACGCAAATATAAATAGAGACTTATCCCGATCGTATTCCACCGCAATTCAAAAAAATCCTACTTTCCACTACCCCCAAAAAGACCAGGCAATTATATTAAATTCTACAGAGGGCTTACAACTCAAAGAATATATATATTCAGTTGGAAACATTGTTGGGCCAAAAAACATAATAGCTGCTTCACGGCTGTCCAATGGCAGAATATGTATTTATTTATTCAGCAAAGCTTTAGTGAACGACTTTATACAAGAACGTAGCACGATAAATGTATCAGGACACGAAATAAACGTCAGGAAAATGATAACACATTCCACAAAGTTAATAATATCTAATGTATGCCCCTCGATACCACACGAATTCATCGAAAAATCACTGAAAGATATAGGATTAAAATTAACATCCTCAGTTAACTTTATTAAAGCTGGTTTATCGGAAACAGAGTATATGCATATAATTAGTTTTCGACGTTCGGTATTCTTCTTGCCGGAAGCAAACATTCTAATACCAAATTCATTGCTGATTCATTACGAAGGCGACAACTATCGAATTTTTCTCCAACAAGACGACATGAAATGCTTCTTATGTAAACAATCAGGCCATCGCTCCATTAACTGTCGAGTTAATTTAATGGTTAACTTAACTGAAACTATAAACAAACGCCCCCTACCAACAAGCACTGAACCTTCACCAGAAGTAGCCAATCCAGATATTAACATGATGGAAGAACAACCTGACAACGTAATAACTTCACAAAATAAGTATACTGATGAACTACAAACTGAGGCTGAATCACTCGATACCACCTTCCGAAAACCTTCCAAAAAACCAAAAATAGCAGAGACACCAGATCAACCCTCTTTAGAAGAAATGCTAGCCCCAATTCAAAAAGTTTTAACTGAAGATCCAAATAAGTACAATTACACATATGGTGATTTTAAAATATTTTTCCAAGAAGTGTGTAGAGCCAAAAATCCTCTGGCAGTTGCAAAGAAGTTCACAAATGATGTAGAAGATCTAATTGCCAATCTACAGGATATGTACATTCTACTAAACCATAAAAAGATAAAATACAGATTTACAAGAGTAACCAACAACTTGCAAAAATCCCTTCACAACGAAATGGACGACTCATACTCCTCGTCTCATTCTTGCTATTAACTATGGATACATCGACATATTTAATACAGTGGAATTGTAACAGTTTTCGAACACACTTACCAGAACTGCAAAACCTAATTCAAGAAAAGCAACCTCACGTAATTTGTCTACAGGAAACCAACTTTAAAGCAAATCACACACCAAAAATTAATAAATACAACCTATTCCGAAAAGATCGCACATCTACTCAACATGCCAGTGGCGGAGTTTGTATATTTACAAAGAACGAAATTTTTGCCGAAGAAATCATACTTACCACCAACATCGAAGCCGTAGCTATAAAAACATCTTTTAATTCCACACAATTTACCCTTTGTAATATATATATTCCTAATAGCAAAACATTAATCAAAAATGATCTAGAACAGGTGATTGATCAACTACCATCGCCATTCATAATCGTAGGAGATTTAAACGCTCACAACACATTATGGGGATCAGAAAAAACAGACACAAGAGGAAAAGCAGTCGAAGAGATCTTAAATCGATCTGATCTAATCCTTCTAAACGATAACCGTCCAACACACATAAACCTAGCTACAGGCAATTACTCACACATAGACCTAACATTTTCACATCCAAAACTCTGTCCTCTCCTATCCTGGCAACCAATGGAAGACCTATTTGGCAGCGATCACTTTCCTATAACAATTTCCCTGGTTACAAAACTCTCCAATGTCACAATCGCAACACCCAAATGGAACATAGAACGAGGAAACTGGAATACATTTTCAGACCTAATAGAAAGCAGACTAAACACCAACAATTACTCAAGCAATATAGACGATATGGTAAAATACTTTACACACATAATAAAAAGTGCAGCCGACGCATCCATACCCAAAAAAAGAACAATATTTAACAAATATTACGTACCATGGTGGAATCACGAATGCTCACAAATAATACAACAAAAAAAGCAGGCGTACAATTACTACAAAAGGCATCAAACCCTAGAAAACCTAATAGCATTCAAGAAAATCCGGGCACAATCCAAAAAAACCTTAAGGCAAAGCAAAACAAATTCATGGAAAGCCTATGTCGCTACAATAAATTCGACCACTCCCGACAAAGATATTTGGACAAAAATTTCTAGAATAAAAGGAATTTCCACCACTTTTAACATTCCAGCCATTAAGTATAACAACAACACTTTCACCAATCCAGAAAATATCGCAAATCACCTAGCTACTCATTTCAGCAAAATGTCAAGCACATCCAACTACAACAAAAACTTCCAAGAAATAAAAGAAAAAGCAGAAAGTGAAGAACTCTTAATCGACGACACTGACGACTCAATCTACAATACGTCAATCAGCTACCAAGAACTGCAAACAGTCTTAAATAACACCCGTAGTACCAGTCCCGGACCAGACAATATACCCTATAAATTCCTCGAAAACCTACCCGAGTTAGGAAAAATACACCTACTAAGAATTTTTAACAGAATATGGAACGAAAGAATATTTCCACAAAGTTGGAGGGAATCTATGATATTACCTTTGCTGAAACCAAGTAAAAGTAAAACAAATACAGAAAGCTACCGACCCATAGCGTTAACCAGCTGCATATGTAAAACCCTGGAAAACATAGTCAGTGATCGCTTAATGTGGCATCTAGAGAAAGAAAAACTTATCGAAACGCACCAAAGTGGGTTCCGGAAAAACCATTCCACAATGGAACCACTCGTTGATCTTTCGACATATATCCAAGACGGATTTATCCTTGGAGAAAGCACGATAGCAGTTTTCTTCGACTTAGAAAAGGCTTATGATAGAACCTGGAAACACCACATCATAGAAACTTTGAGCAAATGGAACATCGGTGGAAATATGCTATATTTCATCAAACATTTTCTTTATGACAGAACGTTCAAAGTACGAGTAGAAAACCAGTTCTCACAATCTAATAAGCAAGAAAACGGTATACCTCAAGAGTCAGTGTTGAGTGTAATATTATTCCTAGTAGCCATAAATGACATAATAAAAGAAAACGTTAAATCACCAGTGCAAGCTCAAATATTCGCTGATGATTTAGTAGTGTACTACAGAAATAAAAATATTTTAGAAATAAAAGAAAAATTACAACGAACAATCAATCGACTAGAAAAATGGACCATAGAACATGGATTTACATTCTCAACATCGAAAACCAAATGCATCTATTTCAACCGTTCAAAATCACAAACAATAAAACCTGAAATAAAACTTAACGGAAAAATATTAACATAATCAGAACATATAAAATACCTAGGAATAATATTCGAGAATCGACTGACTTGGACACCACACATTAAGTCCCTAAAAAACAAAGTTAAAAGATCGATTCAATTACTTAAAACAATAGGACATCACATATGGGGATCTAATTCAAAAACCCTTTTGAAAGTTTTCCAAACAATCGTTTGCTCAAAGCTTGACTATGGTAGTATAATTTATAGCAGTGCAAAACCTACGGTCCTAAAAATGATCGACAGCACCTACAACGAAGGACTCCGTATTATTATGGGGGCATTTAGAACCAGCCCCATAGTCAATCTCTACAGCGAATCTGGACAGCTGCCCCCAGCATACAGGATGCAGCAACAATTATTAACATACGGCACTAAAACGCTTTTCAATCCTCACAACTTCATACATAATCTCGTTCATAAACCTAAATACCAAAATCTATACCACCTAAAAACCAAACTTCCACAACCCATTCGAATCAGATACCACAACCTAATAATAAAATATAAACTCCCCCTCCCGCCAGTTGAACAAAAAGTAGACGAAGATATACCTCCTTGGATAATAAAGAAACCAAACATCGACATTAAACTAAGTGAAATCTCCAAATCAGAAACACACCACCTAATTATAAAAAATGAATTTAAAGAAGCTATTACAAATCACTACACCAAACACGTCCACATATACACCGACGGATCACGAAGTGACTGCAATACCGGTTGTGCATTTATTCATGGGAACATTCAGAGAACATACAAGCTCCCGACGATCTGCTCTGTTTACAACGCAGAATTATATGCCATCCTAAAAGCGCTTCAATACGGCAAAACCGTAGACACAGCAAAAATCCTAATTTGCACTGACTCACTGAGTTCACTGTATTCCATAGGACAAAAGAAAACGGATAATCCATACGTACTTCAAATACAAAAAGAAATTCACGAAGTATTCAATCATTACCAAAAGAATATAGACTTACTCTGGGTGCCATCACACACTGGAATAGTAGGTAATGAAACAGCCGACCATGCAGCCAAAGCAGCTATAAACATGCAACACACATCAACGGACCGGGTTATCCATACAGACCTGATCAACTGTTACAAGAGGCTATTAAGATCTCAATGGGAATTCGAATGGCAGAATATTTCACCAGAAGCCAACACGTTAAGAAGTATTAAGGATCACACATTGGCAATACCCATAAAACCCTTACACCGATCATTAGAAGTAATCTTCAGAAGACTTAGAATCGGGCATTGTAACTACACCCATGCATTCATTTTTAAGAAAGACCAACCACCACACTGTAACATCTGCAACAGTCGAATCACAGTAAGGCACATATTTCTAGAATGTAAGGAGTACGATATACAACGGCGACATTTCAACATCCCTGGAAACCTAAAGCAGGCGTTATCACCTGAAAACATTGACAATTTATTCAGTTTTCTCAAAGCTACCAATTTATTGTCGAAAATCTAAATCTTAGTAGTAACTGTAACCACAATTACAATATACTGTAAATAATATTATATTCATAGCTAATGGTATATTGTTGACGCATGAATGTGATATAACAAATATATAGTCTATGTATTTTTTTTTTAATAAAATAAAAAAAAAAAAGCTTCCTGTACATCCGTTTCTAGGTTTATGATGTTATCATTTGTAGACCTATGTTTCCTGAAGCCACTTTGTTCTCGCGCTAGAAATTTGTAGGTCTCTAAGAACCAGATTAGTCTATTGTTGATAATTTTCTCCAGAAGTTTACACATGGTGCAGGTTAACGAGATTGGCCTATATGATTCTGGGTCAGTCTTAGATTTATTGGGCTTCAGAATCGGGATAACTATTGCTTCGGTCCAAAGTTGGGGAAATTTTCTTTGTAACCATATAATATTATAGATGTTAAGAAGGTGTCCCTTCGCAGTTTCTGGTAACTTCTTAAGGAATATTGCTGGGATATCATCCGGACCTCCACTGGAATTTTTCAGGTCTGCAGAATATTCGTCTCCTATGATAAGTGGATTATCAGATTCCTCCTTAAGTTTATGTTCCATGAAAGCAATGTTGTCGTTGGTGTTGTTGGAATATTTTTCGTAGGTCTTAGCAAAGGTTTGCGCTATCTCCTTATTGGATGATATAACCTTGTTTTCATGTATCAACGAGTTTACGGCATTGTAAGTGTTGGCTCCGGCTATTTTCCTTACTTTATTCCATACTTCGGTCACTGATGTGGATGAATTGATGTTGCTAACATAATTTACCCAAGAGTCTCTCTTGCTTTTCCTGATCGTGTATCTTGCTTTGGCTCTTAGTTTTTTAAAAATCAATAGATCTTCAACTGTTTTGTGTTTTTTAAATTTGTTAAATGCTTGTTTACTTAGTTTTATAGCCTCTTTGCAGTCCTTGTTCCACCACGGTACTGCTGTATGTTTGGAGATATGAGATGTTTTTCCAATGGCATGTTCAGCAGCGTAGTTTATTGTATGAATAAAATTATTTAAATTTCTGTCGATATCTTCATTGTTGTCCAATCTTTGCAGGTTGTCCTCTATTATGTTAGCAAACATTGCCCAGTTAGCGTTAGTTATTCGCCATTTGGTGAGTGGCTTGGAATTGTCCGGTATGTCTCGAATGTTCGTGATTTTTATTGGGAAGTGGTCACTACCATATAAGTCAGGGAGAACTTCCCAATCTCAATTCACTGATAATGCTGGGTCACATAAGCTTAAGTCTAGGGTTGAAAATTCGCCGGTGAAAGAATTGAATCTTGTATTCCCGCCGTTATTTAGTAAAAGTAAGTTAGTCTGTTGAATAACGTCGGCGATAATTTTGCCTCGAGGATTAGTGTGACTGCTTCCCCATATTATATTATGTCCGTTAAAATCTCCAACAATAATGCGTGTTATCGAAATTTGATTAATGAGTGCTGTTAAGACTCGACTACTAATCTCTTGGTTGGGCGGGATATACAGACTGCATATATGAATTTTATTAGGAATATGAGCTGCCACTGTAATCGCTTCAAGATCAGTATTAACTTGGAATTCCTCTGCTTCGATGTTGTTTTTAACAAAAATAGCTATTCCGCCACTTGCTCTTTCTGGATTGTTTCTATTACGAGAGAAACATTTGTAGTGCTTAAGGCCGTGTGTTTTATTATTTCGGAAGTGAGTTTCCTGGAGACAGATAACGCTAGGTTTTTGGTCGTATACGAGTAAATTTAACATTTCTAAGTGTGAATAATATCCGTTAATGTTCCACTGTACAATTTGGTTTTTAGTAGCCATTGGGAATATAAACAGCATGCAATGGTATACTATGTTAAAGCTGTCTTAGTACGTGTCTTGGGATGAGTCACTTTCTAACTCTAGTGGTTGTATGTCGAGATGGTTCAATAATTTCTTCCTCAGTTTTGTGCAACGAGTTTTAATACTTCTTTCGGTAAAGTAAGGATATATTTTCTGTAGCATTACTATTAGTGCTTGAAGATTCTCCGTGTAATTAAATACAATATTTATGGGTTCTGCAGTACCGTGAACATTTTCGAATAAATCAACAATTTGGTTGTAATTGAGAATGAACGGGGGAGAATGTGATTCAATGAAGTCTTTGGTAGGTTCTAGAAGCTCTGCTGCTGGAAGTATTTTACTTGAAGATCCGGAATTCTTCGATTTTTTTAGTTGTTTGGTTTCGGGTTTTGTAAACATGTCGCTTGTATTTGCAAGATTGTTAGAAGGAATATCTATAGGTGGTAACAGTGTTTCTGAGAATGGTCTTTTGGCTGGGTTCTGACTAGTAGCATCCATTGGTTCTATTTCATTAGCGAAGGTTAATGATTGTGTTGTGGTTTCTTCTGGGTTATTGACTTCAGGTGTTTGCTCTTGTTGTGAGATGTTTGGACAGAGCACTGCAAGATGTCCTGGTTTCTTGCATTTGAACAAATCTTATCATAGGATACGAAGATTGACTCTGGAATATTGGGGCTAGACGTTGGAGTAAAAAATACTTGACGCCGGAAGCTAAATATGTGGCTGTACTCGGGGTTAGACACGCCTACTTGTAGAAATGTGATTGGTGACACTAGCTTTATCCCCAGTTTTTGTAACTCTATTTCTAAAGCTTTGTGCGGGATCGTGGGACATACGTTGGACATTACTAGCTGTTCTGCTGGTGTGATAAGTCTGCGTGCGATGAATGTTTGACCATTAATTTGTATCGCACCTTGCTGGGCCCTGAAATCGTTAACTAATTCTGTGCTACTTAGGTAGACACATATGCGATTATTTGATATCCTTGATGAAAATATGATGTTCTTCGGACCGATAATGGTGCCTAGACCAAATATGTATTCTTGTAGTTTAATGCCATCGCTGGAGCTGAATATTATTGCCTGTTCTTTGGTTGGGAATTGGTGTTGTGTTAATGCGGTAAAGTACGATTTGGATCCAAGAGAGGACTCAGTAGTTGATAGGTTTTGGATACTCCTGTAGTCAGGAGACCCTGTCTGGTTATCACTCATTTTTATGTTTAAAGTTCGATGTTATTTGCGTGATTATCTATGCAGTCAGCACAGCGGAGCTGGCGCGCGCGATTAGGGCGAGCGCGTTTGCACCGATGTGTATAGCGCGCGTAATAATCGGTCGAATTCCAGTTCGAATTACTCTTAAACTTAAGGATTTAAACTGTACTTACACTATAATTCGTCTAAGTGACAATTTAAGGATAAGCACTTCACACAATTTTATTTGATAACAGTAATTGCACTTTACGCCGTATTCAAATCTAGAGCCGGGTCCCGTCTTGTTAGCACGTTGCCGGTCTAAAACCCTTTTGTGTTTCGAGTGTTTATAAACATACCTACTGAATATATAATCGAAGTGGTTTTGCTACTATGTTGCGCTAGGAAAGTATTTACGTTCAAACCAATCATGGTCGCAATTTAGCTGATGTTTTTAGGGTAAGTCGCGGTGGCGCGGATTGTTTACGATGGGGTAGTCATAAATTTTCAACAACGTTAGTATTCCATTCGCAAGTGTTTATATTATTCAATTAAAATTTCAAAAACTATTTTACTTTGTCCATTCAAGTAACTTATGTTATTTGCAACGTCTTGAAAAGTGTATGTTATTTCTGTTCAAGGCAGATTTTTTGTAAGTGATATACTAATAAAAAATATGACAACGTAATTGCATTATTTCTTAGAAATTTTACCAGGTAATGCTATATGTTATTCAGTGTTTTACTAAGCATTTAATAAATAACTCGACAATATTATGAAGTGGTGTACCAATGACCATTGACAACATATTTTGTCCTGAATGCTCACTGGTAGAACAGTTTACCAGCATCTTTTGAAAAACTGAAAATATAGTTGTTTCGGTGTCCTAGCATCTCAAAGAACGCATACCAATTAAAATTTCAATTTTTTTCTGTAAACTAATTTTTCCCGTTAAAGGGTTAAATGAGTATATATTTTTGTCAAATTCTGTAAGCTTTAAATGCGAATCCCAATTTTAACTGTCTTATAATATATTATAGTAACAATAAATATGTTCTGTAGAGTCTTTCACATCACGAATAAATTTTCTTAGAGAGTTGGTTCTTAATTCATGTAATCCCTAGCGCTTAATAAGCAGACAAAGGAATTTAAATCAATCTGGCAATTTGAACGTAAGATATGCAATTGTATTATTTTAGAAAATAGCTTATCTCGCAGAATGGTGAGTGTCTCGATAAATGTACATTTTTTTATCTAGAGATATATAGTAACCTGCGATTTTTAAGTGTAGATAAGGTTAGTAATGTATTTTTCGATACAAGAAAAGATGTAAAATATCTGGGCATTACAAAAAGACGCTGTGAGGACTGCAAAATATATTTTTAAGACGCCCGCGTTTATATTATATTCAGGTCATACTTAGTTTTCTTTTGAAATCGCAGTCTAAGTAAAACATACGTTGGGGTCGTAGTCTTTGTAATGGCCGAATAAGCATGTGTTCCATCAAGAAAATACTGTTTTGGAGATTTTTAAAAAATTTTCAGATCGTTCTACAAAGCTATTCGACATGTACTGTTTCGGTATTGACCGTCAACCTACTTTTGAGTAAGCTTTTCTATTGAATATTATATAAGCAAATTGCGCGCTACGCGCACGTGAAATAGGATACGCGAAAGCTCAAGCTCCGAGCCGAGCGCTAAGATAAGAAAAACAAAACCTAAACAAATAGAAACATCTGTGAAGCCAGAACGTGAGATTTTATTTTGTGCCACAGACACACCGACACACATTAAGGAAAAGTATATTATAGATATTTACTTCGTATGAGAAGTACTGAACACAACACAGTTACGTAGTTATAGTAAATAATTAAAACTTAAGATTAAGAATAACATATAGATACATAGTTAAAAATATACGGTATTTAATTATATTTTCTTACAAATAGTATAAATCCTTAGATTAGTTCCGTAAACGACTTTGATTTCTGGTTGTTGTCAAACTTGTTATTGCTATTAATTGAATTGTAATCGATCGATGAGTGGTAACCTTGAAATTAAACGTGATAATGTTGGTAATCATATCGCTGACGTCAAAAGGTCAAAGCTATTGTCCAGGGAGGAAGTTACGGTGCTCTTACATCTTTATCTTAACCTTACTGACGTATTTTGTATTGTACTAAGTTTCCATATACAATAATTTTGCGATAAACATTAATATATTATTTTCTGTGTTCTATTTCCAAGTACATAAGGTTCTAAAGGTCTTCGATTACGGTGAACATAATTTCAAGAATTTTCATCAAAATCCAAGTCTAGCTACTTCAAACTAACACTTATACAAAGTGCTACATAAATATTTATACAACGAGAAGTAAAAGTTCCCCTTTTTTGCACGCGTGAAAAATCTCACATGTGCAAAATGTTGCTTTAAATACGAGTTGTACACCTAATTTTTTCGACTATTACATATTGACTAAAAGATATTAATTGTAGATATCGGAAAACAATTAATTGTATGCCAGACGTGAGTCAGCCTCGTCAGCTACATTTTTTCCCAAATGGGTCCTTATTCACTTCTATTTAAGTAGAAATGTTATTGAAATGTCAAGGAAACATAACATTTTAAAACGCTGTGAACGACAGAAAGTAGTATCTAAAGTGCAACTTTTTTGCACCCGTGAGAAAGTTTAAAGAATGAGCCGAAGGTACATGTGTATGCTAAAAGAGATTACAAAACGTCAACGTTATTTCAAATTGAATACTCATTAAAAATTATGTTACTTATTCTTACATTGTTTTAAATTGAAAACTCACCAAATTTAATAAACCGTTTTGACAAAAGTGTGCAATAAAGTGACAGATGTGTGCAATAAAATTTTTATTGTATACTATGCAACAACATGCTTTTGACAAATAGAAAGTATCAACTTCCAACATTTTATCAAAAATAAATATTTATTTTCTCAAATAGACATTTTGGAAGTTGAAACCATTTGAAGTAACCGAGGAAGTAACAAACACATTCAAAGTATGTCCTAGAATTAAATCGAGACTAGAGCCATCCGAAAAAAAATTCATCATTTTTGTTGGTATTGCTTTCAGGTACTTCAAATTAGTGATGGGACTATTCGAATGCAAATTACTACAGTATTCGATTCTTGCAAGATCTCGAATGCATTCGATTCTTTTAAGTGTATTCGAATGCTTCGAATCGAATACTTAATCGGTGTTTGTAAATCTCGCCGGGCGTGATCTCGATTCCGAATCGAATGCTGAATTCGGCGTGATCTCGATTCTTATCCGAATGCTGAATTCGAATGCATCGGCGCTTGACCGAGGTTGGTACTCGGATTCGCACTCGAATCGTTTCAGTTTTAGCTAGCACAGCACAGATATTACATATAGGTATTTTGATTTCCATAGAAGGCAGGAATGGAATCAACTCTCAAACGCCGTTTTTTTTATCCAGGTCTCACTTGAATAGTTGGTGCTGAAATGTTTCTAGTTAAATATAGACTACAGAATTAAATATAAAATTAAAATATTACCACACAGACTGAAGATTGCACACTAACGAATAGCACCACCAAAATCATAAAAGCAACTAAATCTACTAAAAATTTAAACAGATACATGATACATCGAAGGGAAAGAGAAACAAAGGCTGGGGTTGTCTTAAAAATTTATTTTAAAGAAATACATATAGGCCCGTAACAACAATAAAAAGAACTATTTTATAAACAGTCCTTTTCTCATATTCATTTTCGGTACTATAAATTTAACATTTAAGCTGTTCAAAACAAATATACGTTATTAATAGGGTAAGCTGAACCGCTTACAAACAAAATATTTTTTTATTTTTGCTTTGTGCACGTACAGCATCTCGTTATCTCTGGTGTTGCGTGTCGCTCAGCCGAGGTCACACGTCACTACTCCCCCAGTATGAGATCGAGCGCACAACTCGATTCTGAATTCGGAAGTGCGATTTTGCATTCGAATTGCTTGCATTCGAACGATCATTCGATTCTCAAAAGTATTCGAATGCGATGAATTCGATTCTGAAAAGTATTCGATTCTGACCATCACTACTTCAAATGTCTCAATTAATTATAAAAACTTAAACTTAAATAGCAGGAGAATGCCAAAAATGTTGTATTAAAATTTTTGTTTTATTTGCACTCTCCAAAGCACTCCATACAACTTTCAATTAATGGCATTAGCTCTTTTTGCAATGAAAACTATACGGCATAATTTTAATTCTATCTAGGTACCTGTTTCGGCTTTTGAACAAAATAGTTATTTATGTTACAAGGCGGTGAACTAGGACTTTTTTTATGAGAATGAATATTATTTGGCGAGGCGCAGGCCAAAATCACGAAACAGCACAAAACAACAGGAACGTGTCTCCCTATCTTTCCAATTATTGACCATCGCGAACGGGCCTCATTTTAATTGTACTTTAAAAACCTCGCTTCACGCTAAGCTACTGCCCCGTTTTAAGTTTGCTACCGGTCGCAAACTGGGGTTCTGATCCAGTATGACTCATGTTCATTTCTAATCATTTTGATTGTCTGAGTAACAAAAGATTTAAAATTAAAATTATTATTGGATATGAGAACCATTAAAAACGACACACCCAGGAGTTGACAAATTTGAATAAATGTTTACAAAAGATCTATTTTGCTTATATAAGGAAGTTATTAAATATACAATTCAAATTAAACAATAGCAAAAAGTTATTTAAGAATGACTGACTCCTCCATGTTCTCTAATGCACTCAGTTGCTCGGCGTGGCCAGATTGCAATGAGATGATCGACTTCTGGTTGAGGTATGGCATTCCAAGCATCTCTAATCCGTAGTCGAAGTTCATCTAATATCTGTGGAGCTGGTACGAGCACTATGTGGCCTTGCATTATCTTGCTGGAGGAGAAGGTTATTTTAACCCCTGAAGATATGAAACTGCAACTCCATCTAACATATTCACAATGAGCCCAGTTAACACGCTAGTGACACCACTGTAACCTTAGGGCACGATCTGGTCCAGTAAGAGGTAGGACTAACTGTGGACTACACGAACGTATCCAGATACTCAGATTCGACGATAAATCGATGACATTGACAGCCCACGTCCTATAGCTGTCCTCTAGTCATTGGCTATGCTTCTGGCTGTGGCAAATCTGTCACTTACAGCCATCAATCTAAGACGTCGATCTTCTTCATATGTAGTCCTCCGCGGTCATCTAGATCCTCGTTGACGTCCATGTACACCTTTTGCAGCCCATCTGGACCAATATTTGGCTATGGTTGCCTCACTTCTTTGCAGCCGACCAGCGATTTTCCTTATGAAAGGTCCGGCTTCTTTCATGCCTGTAATCCTCTCTTGTTCAAACTCACTTAACTGACGAAATGAAGCACGTTGTAACGGTACGAAACGGGCTTTACGACAAGCCTAACAATGCTAAAGACTAGCGTTTATGCCAACTCAAATTCGGGTATGTATTACATAGGACCGTTGCCCTAGCCCGTTACAAAAGAGATGCCGACTAATTTTAGTGGAGCGAGAGGGTCCAACACGAGATAACACAGGGCAAAGGAGTAATAAACGAAAATCAGATCTTAAATGCTAAAGCGCCCAATGGCCAACGCTACCACGTGCAGTTCAATAAGTCCATAAAATGCAAAACACACTTTCGGTTTCGAAACAACGGGAAAAATTCATTAAAAGCGAAACACAAAATTTGCGATAAATCGGCGGGATTTCAAATAATGGGACAAAACATGCGACACACACACACACACACGAAGGGCACAACCGTTAGCCACTAATTACACATTAAACAAACGCCGCGCCACCTACTCAAACCAGAAAGCTGAGCGGCGGGAAAAACCACTTCCAAATCACTTGTTGCTTCTTGCAACCCCGGATCAATTCTGATTCGAAAACGCGCCGACTTAGCCATCGACAAATACTGGAGGCCAACATTCGTACTCTCTCTTTCTAACACACCTCTTTGGCAGTTGGTCGCTTTGGTTTCCACACCCTGCTCGCAGCAATGCAGTTTTTTATACTCCACTCCCCACTAAACATGATCCTTGCATGAGATTTACGTTTCGCGTGCCATTATTTTCTGTTTGCGGAGGGGATTTCTCTGAATTCTTTCCTCCACAGCTTTAAAATCAGCTGGTCTTCCTTTTACACCACCTATGCTTATACTTGAATGTAACACTTGGCATTTAATTTTTAAGTGACTTATATTTGCTTCATGAATTAGAAAGTATTCCATAGCCATACTAAATGAAAATAATTTTTGACCATACTTTATTTTTTCTTGGCAAAAACCAAACTTACAATTTATTGTTCCCATGTCGATAATACGAATTTTTTACTCTCCTTACGTATGCAATCCACTTCAACATTATAAAAAATGAAATGTAACACTCCTATTGCAATGTTATTTGCAATAATGTTCTATATTTCACGTCAAATATAGTATATCTCAAGCTGCACTTACAGTATCAATTGACATATACCCTTTAACTACTTATTGTAAATAAATACTATCACTTTCAGGAGTTCGTTTATCTACTTACCTTATTTCTTAATAAGATCTGTGAAAACTTATTTCATAAATTAATGACATTGAAAATTATGTCATGAATTCATTATTGTTTATGCCTTGACTATTCAGTTTTTGAACAATAAGACTCCAAATTCTTAGCTGAATGGTTTAGTATTCAACTACTAACTTCTCTTTGTATATTTTAATGCATGAATCCCTTTTTAAAGAGAAAAATCATTTCATTTTATGAATTAAAACCACACTTTATGTACCTCATAAACTTAATGTTTATGTTCAGTTGGTTAATAGTAAATAGCAGTTTGATCTGACATTACAGAATAAATCTACGAGTTGTCAAACAGTTATTTACTATATAAGTGGGATAAGAACATCATTAGCATAGGTGTGTGTAAGGTACAAACGAGTGCGTAGCACGAGTTATGTAAGCACACAAGTATATTAATGATGCATTATCACACATGTATTGTACAAAGTTTTATCTACAACTGCCTAAAATTGAGAAAAATGCATTCAGAGAAATGCCAGATGTCATTTTTAAAAATATTTTAGTAGGCAAATGTCATTATGCCATTCATTTCACACTATTTCAGTTAGTCAACGTAGCCAGTATACCACTCAGTCACGCAATGAAGCCAATACATAACTGAGTGGTGTAATGAGCTTCATTACGTAACGGAAATAGTGTCAAATAAGTGACGTAATAAGTTACTTATCCCACTGGAGTAGATAAAAGTAATTTAATCAATTGTTAACTTTTCTCCAAACTTGATTTAATAATATATATGTTCTAATATTGTCCAATTCCCAAAATGTTTACAATTTAATAATATAAATATCGAAAAACGTAGAGTACTACTCAAATCACTATTGAATTAAAAAAATAACTCTTCTAAAATTATTTACTAAATACGATTACAATAGTTTAAAGATTTGTCGGACCAAACTCACTTTCAACTCTTATTTCTTATTATTTTATAAGAAATTGCCACTGCCCTTACTGATGTTTAGTTCGGACCCCAACTTCTGACGGCACAAATTCTAGTCAGCAAAACCCCTTGGTTGTTCCCGATCAATTCTAAGCTCGCTGTAGCTCTTTGGACTTCCATTTATTGAATAGACAGCTAACACAGCACACTCAAAACACTCACTTTCACTGATACCATTTTATGTTCGTTGTATTTTCAGTAGAATATACTACTTTAAATGAATTCGAAAACCTTGAATTATATATTTTGATAATAATTGTGACTTGAAATCACATTTGATGGTAAATAATGCTGTATTACTACTACAGATCAAATAGGAAATTATGATTCTCTCACAATTAAGTGGAATTTAACCCTTAATTTGAATCTCTCTTGAAAATTCTGAATTAAAGTTATTTATTATTTTTTCATTTCTAATAACTACTTTGTGGTTGCCTTTACTACCCCACCAGTCATACTATTATATCACACATAATCCATTGGCTATGTGGATATTAACACTTAAACTAAATGCAACATGCATCCTGTATGCTGCATTACAAGAATTGTACAGTTCTGGAAGCCAAAGGACAAAGGTTAAGGTCATTTCAATTCCCCCAACTGGAAGCGGGTTGCTATAGGGAGCTTGCGTCTCTCTTCAGCCAAGAACGGCAAACTCGGGATGGGTGAGAAAGAAAAGGGGTGGAGACTGGAAGAAGGGTCAGGAAAGGTGGAAAAATACTGCCCCGGCATTCACCTCAGAGAAGGTACCCTGTTGACTCAGGAAAATCACCTAAAAACCTGAATCACGGCAGATGGTCGCGGGAGTCGAACCCACGACCTCTCGAATGCTAGGTAGGGGTGCAACGCACTAGGCTACGGAACTCGGTAGTTATGGAGGAACCAACTTTAATAAAGGAACGTTTGTACTGCAAAAGTGTTTTAATATTGAAAATGTTTAAATTGGAAGTGTGACGGTAAATACGGCGCTCCAGTAGCTATTTGTGTAACGCTTGGAAAGTGCGCAGTTTTGGAGAATTTTTGCAAGTTGCACGTATTGCAGGTGAATGTTATTCGTGCCATTTTTGAAGATCTCGTCAAGAGCGAATTTTCTGGAAAAGTTGTAAAAATGTAGGATTCGAGGGGAGGAAAATATGGGAGCTAAAATGATTTTTTGGACACGAAAGAGTTCGGTGCTGTTACATTGCATACTGTTTGAAAGCTCCAAACATGATTTAGGGCTAGTTTGAAAGAGAATAAACCAACGCTCATTGTACTGGCTGTTTTTTTGGGTCTGAAATGCACGGCGACGAATATACCTTCGGAGTGTAAAGGTGAAGTGAGTTTGTTGCAAATTGGATATTCGCTTAAACAAAGGGAAAGAAAAATTGTCGAATTTTGTTTTTGGCAGTATGTGAATGAATCGGTGGGTTTTTGCTGCCCAGGTGGATTTGGGGGTTGCAAAATGGGGAAAAAGTTATAATTATCAGAAAAACTTTAAAATTAATACTTGTGTGAAATTCGCTGTTTGAAGACTTTCTACTGGTTGATTGTATTTTTTAAGAAAATTTGGGATGTGGGAATTTTGCGGCACAGGTGGATTTGGGGGTTGCAAAATGGGGAAAACGTTATAATTATCAGAAAAGCCTTAAAATAAATATTTATGAGAAATTTGTTGTTTGGAGACTTTCTATTGGTCGATTGTATTCTTTAAGAGAATTCGGAATTTGGAAATTTTGCGGCCCAAGTGGATTTAGGGGTTGCAAAATGGGATAAACATTATAATTATCAGAAAAGCCTTAAAATCAATATTTATGTGAAATTCGCTGTTAGTATTTGCCTTAAAAAGGAATATTTCGTGGGTTAAGGTCATGGTCGCTCTTCACTTGTTGGCAGACGGTGTTAGAATGATAGACGACCACTGGCAGGGTTAGGATGTTACTGTCAGCTGTTTGTTCTTAAACTTAATGCGGGATTTTAATAGAAAAAGTTTTAAAACATAAATAATGTAAATAAATATATGTATATGAAAATAATACGTAGAGCCGCCGAGCGAATGCCTTGTAATTCTCAGCACTCCTTGAAAATAGATGCAAATGTAATAAAGAATAACTCAAAAAGCAATACATCTTCCAGGTTCAAAATTGTAGTACGTATTATTTATTAATGATTTACTATGCGTTCTACTGCTCACAGTAACGTTTCGCGAGGAGTATAATAACCAACAATAATAAAAAATTTAAAACATTTCTTTATTTCTATTCCTTGTAATTTTTTCAGATTTTGCAAATTTTATACCAGGCTTGAAAATGAGCCAAGTTCATTATCAATGCTTAATGAAGGTTGGTAAATTGCAACTTCTGTAAATTTTTCAACCATTGTAAATATCACTATTCTGTTATTAGTTATGAATGGAAAGGTGAGTATGCTCTTCACGTTTGAGATAATTGCTAAAAGGTTCATGCTGTTTATCACAGTAAAGAACTCGTTACACATATTGATAGTATTGTATCTATTATCACTGAAGATCTCTTAAGGGCTACGTTCTTAATTGATAGTAAATATTATATCACAAAGTGATTTTTATAACTGCGTATTTGCGTTTGATGAATTAAATGGGTGAAAGACTAAACTTTAATTTTAGTAATGTTCGTTTGGTCTATTTAAATATTAACATATAATTTTTTCCTTATAAACGTTAAATTTTAATTCATTAAAGAGTTAAAATGAAATTTGCAGATGATTCTATTTATATTCCACACAGAATGGCAACGAAGTCAAATGGTAGGTTTTATCGTTCTCGGGTTATCCTATTTACATCCATTCGGATTTTATTTGCTGGTATAAAATTTTTGTCTAATAGTCCAACTAAGAAATATACTTAAATTGTTAATTGCCTGTTATACCGGGTGCTGACTTGCGGGACGCACCATTGGGATTTGCATAGTAAATTCTTTATATTAAATTATTTGCTCACCTAATTACTTTAGAGCTAAATTGTAAATATATTTTTGGTAGAGAAAAAAATACTGCATCTATTCATACTGTTGCTATCAATTTTTCATTTTCCGGAACCGAAGGAATGTAAAAAATCAAACTAGCATTTTTACAAAAATCAGTTATGCCATGGAATTATTGAAACAAGCCAATGACAACGCAAGTGCGTGTGGAGCGACAATATGTGTTGTTTGTTTGTTTGCCATTGATGTTTCACGTATGTAGTAATTCATTATTAATTATGTTCTGCTTAATGTCTCTAAGGTACCTGGACCTTGTCCATAAAAAATGGTTTTATAGAGGACGTTCGTTAAGCAAGCTCTTTGTTTATTGTAAAATATCCGTATCGGCAAATTCCAAACAGTACAAGTATTAATATACTGATACATTAAGTTTAGAACTACAAGCACGTTATTAAATAATTGTAGGTACAATAATGAGGTTCAGAACTTACACCAAAACGAGAAAAACGACAATACGTTCAATATTTTGACGGCAGTGACTGGATGATCGCCCCGCACGCACTTGCGTTGGCATTGGCTTGTTTCAATAATGCCATGGAATCACTGATTCTTGTAATAATGCTAGTTTGATTTGTTGCATTCCTTCGGTTCTGGAAAATGAAAAATTGATAGCAACAGTATGAATCGCTGCAGTATTTTTTCTCTACAAAAAATTTATTTACACTTTAGCTCTAAAATAATTAGGGGAGCAAATAATTGAACATAAGAATTTACTATGCAAATTCCTATGATGCGTCGTGCAAGTCAGCACCCGGTATAATCATACTAGTAAATACCTTAGTATTATAATATTAAGAGTACTTGGCAGATGTGTTCGTTAACACTGGAGCAAAAACAGCTGCGCTGCTTGATTTTAAACGATATTCTAAGATTGATTATGAAAGGGACCAGTTTTTTACACAGACCAAAACTGTTGGATCAACCGCATGTGACGGCAGCCAGCTAATTTATTGTTTAATAGTAGTTTACGATACAAGTGCGTAAAGCTACTCTTTAGGCACGAGTGGGGTAGAGTTAAAACGCGAGTGAGCGAGCGTTTTAAGCCCCGCGAGTGACTAAAGATGCTTTACGCATGTGTATCGTACAATATTTTATCTACGATAGAATCTAGAAAACAAGGTAAATATTAAAAAACTTAAATGTAAATTAGGATTACCAGCAACCGGTCGTAATTCTAGGTGTTTTAAAAATTTTAAAACACGTTGCTACTCACAACGTGCCTAATGAAATCTTTTAAACACGTTACTACTGGCGACGTAAACTAATAAAAACATGTTATTAAACAGTCGTTTTACAAACCTAAAACTGCCAACTAAAAGGCAATTTTACACACTGTCGTAGATAAAAATATTTTAATAGTTATTGCTATTAGTTTACAGGGTAGGGTAGAAGATACTTAATACGTACTTTGCATTTACAAAATATCACAAATTAAAACCAGTAATCATAGAACCAAATCCAGTAGTAAGTATTTCTGTATCTTGTAAACTTATTTTACGGAAGCAGATTATACACCTTATCGAAAGGGTTTTACCTACTTCAAATGATCTACGTAATATCTAACAAAAATACTTCGAACTTTCCATTGTTTCGCTAACAGTCAGTTATCAGATTTTTAATGAAATTACGCAGTTCCATTTGACTGCAACCGTATGACGTTACGCCATTTATTTTTTTGTGTTCAATTTTATGCTTCATCTTATTTGCAACTCAAAACCAAGGCCTAGTTTCTGTTACCTACGCAGCTAGATAAAATAAGAATAAACACTTTGAGGCAGCTAAAAAGAAATTATTTTCGAGACCAGCTAATAGTGCTGCTAAAATACTTGTACTTCTATCATTCTATAGGGTACTCGGCCTTCGAACGATGTAATGGCTAACCAGTTGTGCTAAATCTTCAGATTAAATATTAGTATATAGTATGAAACGCAAATGTAGTCTAATTCACTGACTTTTCAGAGATCTGAAAATTACTGATCAATTTTATTTCGGTTTTTTTAGTTGAACTGTGTGGGAACTTTCTTGCGGAAAGTGTTTATTGAATTAGCATAAACATTGTTTTGATGTTTCGAACTATGTGAAGCCGTCACTAATTTCATTTTTTTGTTATAAAAACACCCATATTAGAGGTTTTTTAGTTCCAGCCATAGTTTATAATTAACATTAAATATGCTAGTTATAGTGTATTTATGTTACGCAGTTACCTTATAAAAATGTAACTATATGTAATACAGCGTCTAGTTCTAGTCCATACAGTTTTCTCTTTATTTTATACATTAATGCTGTTATGCAGACAGAGTAAATTAGTGTTAAAGCTTTTATTTGTTTCTCACTTGTAAACATCAATTTGTCAAGTCGCTGTATTCACCTTGAAAATGTTTCTTAACTGGCTAGCCAGTAAATTTTTTACTGGCTAGGCAGTTAAATTTTACAAGCGTGCTCATAGATAAATGATAGCGTGCAAAGCCAGAGTTGTCTTCCTGAGTATGTGTCATATTGATGAATTTAGTTGCTTGTCAGTTTGACATTTTGAATAAATGGTAAATTTCTAGTTATTTACAAGTGAGGAACAAATAAAATATTCAACAATACAAGCAAGGTAACAGGTTTTACTGGCTCAAGAAGGTGACTGGCTCGCCTTTGGCTCGCCAGTCATATCCTTCTATTCGCCAGTAAAAACCCTCTTACCAAGCTAGTAATGTTAAATACTATACGTAGCGTTATAGTTTGTAAATTTTGACTCGAAAATAGTAAAACAAAAATGTCCTCGACATTTAAAAGAACTTTTATAAGTGGCAACACTGTATTGAAAACAACAACACAATAAATCAAACATTTAACTAATCAAATGGTGTCGGGGGTTCGCTTTTTCGATGAATTTTCTAAATATTTGCTAAATGTACACTTCTGTGCAATAAAATTAAGCACACGTCTTATGACTATTTTTCACAATATTCTAGTTTGTATAATTCTGGTCTATTTTAATTGCCTAGCAGCAGTTTCAATAAATGATAATACATCATAATTTGAAAATAACACCTTTACTAAAAGACCAAAACTAAGATCTTTCGAAAAAAAAACGCTATTAATAAATGCAACAAATCGGGATGTGCTTAATTTTATTGCACAGAAGTGTACCATTTGTGTGGGAGAAATGTTGTTAAGATAATGCTAAAAACATTATTTTTTAGAATTGGAGAATATCGCATTACCTGAAGCTTTACCATTACTTTACTGATGAAAATAAATTATTAGATGCAGTAACCCGCGAGTAAATTGCAAAATTATTAATTGAAATTTGCAACTTCGATGGCTTAGTGTAGCCAAACAATCACTTCAGCATTTCCTGGAAGTGCTGCTACGTAGAGCTTTAACACAAATTTACATACACCCTATATACTACATTTCTTATTAATGAAAAGCACGGTATTCTATAAATTTATAGCTGTAACGCCTATTTTGGAACTTAATTGTGAAAAACTAATTTTATCAGTAATACCACATGGAAGGACAAACGTAAATTTACTATCGGCGAGATACAAAAAAGCCGCAATAAATACACCTGGCCCGTTTCAGATCGTCATCAGTGTTATCATCGACGTCTTAAATGTTTGGCTCGGTTTAATGAATGGGATCGTTATTAGATCACACAATTATGACGAAAAAACATCTTAAATTATCTAGAGAATTTTCTCTTATATTTTAAACTTCACAGTAATGTGTCAAGGATATTAAAGCAACAAACATTATTTATTTAATATCATAAATAAATACCTAGTTTGGCACACAAAATTAACTTGCCGGTGACTTCAGATAATTCGAATTGTCAGAAAATTCTTTGTGAATATTTCGATATAGAATAAGGTGTTAGGTTAGTTTATAAATTGACGCTGCCAATTCTTTTTATGTACGCGAAGAATGTGGTGGGGGATACGGCTGAATACCAGTGAATTAATCTAAAGTATGTTCAAAAATTATTTTCATTTAGGTAGCATGGCTATCGAATATTTCCTAATTTATAAATGAAACTGTGGTTATATTTAAATTTCAATCCTGACATTTGATTTTTAGTGAGTTATAGTTGCATTCATAAATTAAGAACGTAACCGTAGCCATACTATATGAAAATAATTTGTGATCATACTGTACACATAGAGCTAGCGCAGATCTGTTTTCCGGCAGGGTGTGGTTTCAGAGTTGCAGTTGCGAGCTATTTATCAGCATTTCTGAGAACCTTATCGATCAATTTTAGCAATTTTTGACGCCGTCGGATTTAACCATATCCAAATCACAGCTTACAAATCTGAAATTCCATTTTCCATCTCGTTGTACAATTTAATTTCATTTCGACTCCTGGTCGAGTTTTTGAAGAGCTTTTGTGATGTCGCGATTGCCAGCATGTAAAGCCACCCTCTGGACTGATGGAGCTTTGATAAATCTCTCGTTACACGATTTTGGAACTGAGAAGTTGTCCATTCTGCTTTCAGCAAGCCCGGGTCGAATGCCTTTTGGGAATTTTTGCCTTTCCGCATATATTTTATAAGTTAAGCAATGCATGTCGCGAATTATCTTACTTCCGCATGTGCTTATGAGTTAAGCCTTGTATATACATGATATGTAACTTGTTTGGAGGACGAAATGCATTTACTCGTATTCTTGAAGTAAGGTAAGTATTTCAGAATTACAACGCAAAGTAGGTCATATGTTGGAGCTGGGTACCCTTTTCGCAGCCGAGGGGAAAAGGTACTACTGATGGTAAGTTGTTGCAAGCGAGCATTTTCTTCCAGTCGATAACCCCTCTCTTTTGCACTGCGCTAAATGAATCACCTTCTGGCGTTGAGGAAGGTGGTAAACTGGCTTTTTCCATAATAGAGGTTAGTACAAAACCACCAAAGCCCTAATAGGAAGGCAAACTTTTCAACAATTTAAAAGTTTTTAGAATACTTGTCAGCACTGAATTCCGCAACATAATACAAAAGAGTAATATGTTTTATACAAATTAGAAAGTGGATATCTCTTCTAATAAGTACCTCAAAAGCACAATACTTGTATTACAGCGACGCCTATAATTGGCCTAACGGCTGTTGGCTGAGTACGATATAAATAAAATAAAAATAAAATTACACTTGAAACAAATACAATGTGTTACAATTCTCACCGACACAACGCTTTATCTTTCCTATTTGTTTTCTAATCGAAATAAAGTTTTTGCCAATTATACTACCCTTTAGAAGGGCTACAATTTGTTTTTTATTTTGGTACTCAGCCAACAGCCGTTAAGCCAATTATAGGCGTCGCTGTACATTTTATGGTGACTTCCAACCCCACTAACGACTGTCATGATGTTATTATGACATCCGGGATCAACTATTTCCGTGACAGCCGTATCACGAGGCGCCGAGAGAAGCAGCCATGGAATTCCCATCCAAGTTCTGACCAGAAAGAACGTTGCTTAACTCTGCGAACGTGGACGCTTGTTCAACACCACCCGGGACCTAAAAGAAATAAGACAATAAATAAGGAAAATAAAGGAGATGAATAAAAAAGGGGCACATACTGCATATAGCAGCAGTAATTCTGTAATTAATTAATATTTAGAAGCTATCAATTCTAAGAATTTTAATGCTAACCAAATAAACTTAGACGTACTGCAACTAAGATTTTATTCACGACAGTATTAACCGTTCAGCATGTAAATTGCTATGTATGATTTGTTTAAAATTTAAAACAAATTTATATATTGCTATTATAGTGTCTATAATTGTAGTAGTTTTCAGCCTTAAAATGCTTATACAACAGCTTTCCTATATGGTATAATGGATGTAAACAGAGCATACTTGTTGAGCCTCTTTAATGACTATTGTGAGTGTACACAACACAGCCCTATGCTGCTATTTTTGTAAGGCAAGCTTATATAAATAATATTTAGGTTCTTAAATTTCCTTAAAGCATTTAAAGTAGACTATTGATATGTGGCCTCACCGATGGTGTATCAGGCAATTTACTTCTTGCCAAATCCTTTAGTTATTAAAAATTTCTACTTCTTTCTTACTCTTGTACTCATGTGAGCACCAACGTTGCACTAATTTTAATTAGGCGGGCTATGGCGTCTCACGTTTGTTGACTTGCAATTTCAAATGAGAAATAAAATTGCTCTGCTGCAGCAGGAACTAGACAGAATATTCAGAATAGCAGAAATTCGCCTTGCTTCAGGAACTCAAATCTCCAGCCAGCTTTGCAAGTAACATCTTGCACGTGTATTTCACGAATATATGCTCATTCGCTTTATTTAATTTTGCAGGCAGTACCCTGGACTCCAATCGTTGACCTCGTCTTCCCTTTGCAGGTGCACGAAGATTTACTTATGTACGTATGTGCTTGCGTACCTGAGAAAGTACTGCAGTTACGTAAAACTGGACAACGTCGTTAAACTTTAAACACCAAATATTTAATTTTATAGGAAATTTTTGCACACCCTCACGTTAAATTAGGGTTACAATAATGTTACACTAAAATCGAAATTTTTTATTTTGGTTAGCTGTAGCGTAGACGTCGCTAGGTAACATAACCTTTAGGGGACCTCTATTTTAGCAGAACACAATGGCAAAAACTCCCTAATGAATTACAAGCGTGGCGTGGGTTTTATATGCACTTCCGGCAGAAGCGTCCTCTGAATGTTTAGTTGTTTGAGAAGTGTATTTACTTATTGCAGTTTTTATCACCTATGAAACGCTTTAATTACGTAATCACAGATAATTATCCAATAATAGCGAACTTGCTTTGCGAATTGTGAGGTTGGATCTCTATATTGGAATTAAGTTCCCATTAGTTAAAGAATATCCAGTATTGTAGTGATCCCAATAGTTAAATCAGCATTATACAAAGTATCTACAATCAAATTTAAAAAATACCTGGATTTTGAAGTTGATAGCATATGTATTTCCTATAATTTATACAAATTAGGATAATATTCGCTAGGACGCAGAAACCCGACCCGTATGAGATAGATTTATTTATTTTATATAAAATCGAATAATAATATCCACAACAATTGTATAAACCATAACAATATATTAACTTGACTTAAATAACAAGAAGGTATCAATTAAATAAACTTTTTCTGATCACTGTCTGAGTTGCATAAATCTATTGCTAGTTGCCTTTTGAGTCTTCTGTGGATCTTTCTATGTCCTAATTTGCAATAATTTGTTTCCGGACACTGATGATTGGTAAACAAATAAGAAAATTGCATGATTTCATGTTACAGGTATTCTGCATCGATAAAAAGCGAGCGTTTGTTACCCTTTTGTCATGCATGATATTTTTTTTAAATATGGGCAGAGGTCTTCTGTAATTCGACAGTCAAATTGCTCCTAAGTATATCAAAAACGTTATACGATTAATATAGTAAATTTACATTACAAGACCGTTACTTGGAACTTTACGGACGAACACGATAGCTAACGAGGGAGCGAAGCGAACATGTGCGATCCAGTCTGACCAGCCCGTAAAATTTTTGCGGGATGGTTAAAGCCTGTTATAGATTTGGGCCGATCTTGCCGGTAAAAGGGCTCTTTACCCGTAGAAACAGAGCTCAGTAAAAGGGCGTTTATGGTTAAGGATACCGTAATAGCTATTTACGTTATTAGACCGCTAGCAACATTTTTATGGCCGCGCCACTACTTTACAGGTCGAGCCCGTAGGGCGAGACTTATATGTTTGGCAAGGCCATAAAATGCTACCGGTCGTGTATCGTATAAGATTTTTTAGGATACTGTATTGGTAACTAGCGTTTACACAGTTACAGTTACAAACGAGTCCGGTAGATAAAATTTACCGACCTACCGGACTCGTTTGTAACTATGTAAACGATAGTTAACAATGCAGTTTCCTAAAAAAATGTTTATGAGAAGCTGCGTTTACGACAGCTATTTATATGTAGATAATGGAATTCTGCTTCACTTATTTTAATGCTCTTAACGATGATGTACGTTTTTATCTAGTAATTTTTTGTGCTTTATTATATTTATCCAAAACTATACTGACCAAAATTACATTACGTGGCAAATCAGTTGAGGATCCACTTTTAATTGAAAAACAAATTCATTAAGAATAAAATTGCCATAGAGAGATAGGAAGACGTATTTATCTTTTTGCTATACAACATAGTTTGCTACATTTAACAAAGAATATTATATCAAAAATAGGGAGCCGGGTAGCGCAATTGGCAAAACGTTATGCTTGCATTAAGCAACACCTCGGATCGAATCCCGCAGGGGCCGGAATTTTTCCACAGCCTTGGCGATTGGAATTGGGCTCGGTGAGACCATTCACAGTTGGGCACCAAATGAACTGTGCTCTACTCAGAACCACAAACCTAAGAAGTAGAGTAACAAGGTCAACACATCACCAAGACACGCACCTCACACAGTGGTTGCTACGCAAGCACAAAAGGCGCGCTCCAACTTTGTAACCCGAATCCGGGGCAAGTTGAGCCAGATGCAAGAGTACAAAGCAGCAGCACCTTCACCGGTAGCTAAAAACGGAAAGGGACGTTTAGGCGCCCCAACTTTAGGCGCGGGGACAGTTATTAGTCGCCACATGGAGGATATTCACATTATTCTTGATTTTAAATTTTTTTGTTAGGTAATTATTGCAGTCATTAATGTTGAAGAAAAATTCAAACCTTTATAAACAATATATATTCAGCTTTCTACGAGTCTTCTTCAGTGTTAAAGTTTTACATATTTACATAGTGAATTTACATTTTATCGATTACGGACAATTAGTTATTTACATTTTGTATATGGATAGTTTAACGTAGTGAAATTATATGGTGTGTATAATTCCACCACGTTAAACTATACATATACAAAATGTAAATAACTTATTTTCCGCTGTCCACGCGCCTAAAGTTGCGGCGCCTAAACGTCCTACACCGAGCTAAAAAAAGGTTACAGAAAATACATACATATATAACCCGTATAAATGTTTTTTTTATTCATATAAACACTGCATGTTTAACACATATCAAAATTTGTTTTAAAATTGTTTCTTATAGTCCAGTCATTATAATATTTTAGGTTACAAAAGGTCATGAAGTTTTGAAACTTGGTAGGAATGTCGGCCCATATGCCCTAACTATGGCTCTTAATTTGCGACCTCGGGAGGTCGCCGCTCGCGCCGCCATCTTGGAAAAATAGCGCCCAAAAAAAGTTTTTTCCGTATAACTCCGTTCCTGTTAATCCTATGCAAAAAAGTTTTGATGATAAATTGAAGAGAATAAAATTTGCTACTAAACAATACTAATAATATTTTTTTGTCAGATCGATAGTTTTCGAGTTAAAGAGCTTAGAAATAAAACGAACATTTTAGATTCGCAAAAAATCTGTATTTTCAACAGTTTTTTCACATTAACCACAAATTAACTTATCTATAGTTTGTTGTACAGAAACATTATTAAAACCAATACATATTGCAACTCGTTTCTACACCACTCATAAGGTAGAGTGCATCGGCGCATTTTTTTTATGTGGTTTTACCAGTAGGCCTAATCCACAATCGAATTGATTAACTACTTGCTTTTCCGCAGCTTTGCAGGTTGCGATAGTTTTGGCGCAAATGATTTTTCCAAGCCACCAGCCTCTTCTTCTTCTCTTTCATTCTCGTCGTACATTTGTAAGGAGGCAAGAATATCTGCAGCCTCATTATCGTTCTCTTCGTCAGAATCTTCTACAATGTCAGGAATGTTTTCGCAAGCTACACGATTGCAATAGAAACAGAGTGCCGAACATTTTAACCCGATCTTCCGACACCCGCCTGCCGTCCCACAGCTTTTTTTACATCTGCAAGAAATTTACTGGAGAAGTATGTCGGGAGCTGGCTGTTGTGTTGCGCGAACAGCATCAAGCGCTGTTCTTGTTTTCTGCCAACCGTATTCCTCCGGGTTTTTCGTAATGCCATTCCACATCGGAACTTGTGGGAGGCAGGGAGGCAAGGTTAAATTTGTTTTTGGAAATAGCCTTTCGTATTGGAGGGAATCCAATGAGCCGTTTTCATGCGATGCACCGTACAATGCCAATAAAAATGATTTTCCACCTGTAGCAAGAGCATTAACGTCTGCTTCTGGATGTTGAAAGATTTTAATAGTACCAGCCAACTTGTCGTTCTTTTGAAGGAGGTTGAAAAATTTGATTTACCCCTGGTTGAACAGACCACAGGTGGTATCGCAACCACTGAATGCATGGAGAAACTGAAAATTCTTCGCTACGGTATCCTTGTAGTTGAGGCTTTGCCCAGAAAATATTTGTTCCGCAATCTTTCCTCTGGCTGGTTTTCGCAAAAAAACATTGGCATGATCTCGTGCTCTTGCGGTTAACAGAACCAATAGATCTATGTCTTCCCCTACAACATAAACAAACGGATATGAAGAGGACATATCGAGCGCTGTTTGGACGATGAACAAATCCGCATCCTCCACGGATTGCTTTACTGTATAACCATGCTCTTCAAACTTCTTCATTGGCATAGGAATTAAACGCCTTTTGTTCGAATCGGTGGACAGAAACTTTTCTTGCGAAACGTCGATGTCTTTCCGCGCTTATGCTATCGCAGTTATCCGGATAACCGTCAAAAACTGTATATGCGTTTGATTAATAGTGCCGGTTAACGTATTCCACATAAAGTATACAAATTGTTCCGAACGAATCGTTGCGATGCCATACCACTCGGTGCAACAAAAATTCACCGTCCAGAACATGAAAGCTTCGGCTCTGTTGTTCAGGTGGATCAATACGCGTGAATGCTTTGAACAAAGAAGATTTGGTTGGTACTCAGTATAGTATCTCTTTATCTAGCCAAGATTTGGACATGTACATGCGGTAGCGGTTTACATGCTTTCCAAAGTGGAAATTAATATTCTTCGACGGATACAAACGACTGGCATTGTGCATGTGTGTAAACGTAACCCAACGTTGTAAACATGACAGCATATGACGACATTTACCATAATATAACAAATATCGTAATATGCTGTCACTTTAACAATGTTGTTCCACCTTAACACAAGTCCAATGACCAACATTCCGCATTGTCCATGTCGAGTAGATCCGCCCTATTAGGGGACTTTCATTGGGACAGTGCAGGGTGTTGGGGGCTCACGTGTCATTGTATGTAAAGGATATAGTGATTTTATTAGGTAAAAATAGATAAAGTGAAAAAATTCGTGTGAAAACGCAGTTTTTTCGCGAATTCGAAATTTTTCCTCTACTTCACATTCCGCTAACTCGAAACCTATCAATCTGACAAGAAAATTTTATTAGTGTTGTTTTGTAGAAAATTTTATCCTCTTTAATTTATAATCAGAACTTTTTTGCATAGGATTAACAGGAACGGAGTTATACCCCAAAAACTGTTTTTGGGCGCCATTTTTCCAAGATGGCGGCGCGAGCGGCGACCTCCCGAGGTCGCAAATTAAGAGGCATTGTTAGGGCATATGGGTCGACATTCCTGCCAAGTTTCAAAACTTCATGACCTTTTGTAAGCAAATCCGTTTCATTTCCTTTTAATGACTGTACTATTACTAATTTGATTAGATTTAGAAAGAGTTTGAAATAGAGGTGGAAATGTTCCCCTTGCACCAATGGAGAAAGCAATCACTTCAATATTTTAAATTTGAATTTTTCTGTAAAATATGGAATTGTAGTTCTAGAAATTAATCTATTTTCTACATCAACTTCCTTATCTTCATTTATATCCAGCTCAAATCGAATTCCACTATAATACCATATTTCATTTTCAGTCAAATGCAGGAATGCAACGGTCGAGTAGATCCAATATGAAACATCTTCATAAACCTCCATTGCGTTATGTAAGGGTATGGAGTCTGGTGTTTCTTAAGTTAGCGTTGCGCGAACAGACACCTAGGATGTGAGGCAGGGTTGCAAGAACATAATGCTCAGAACATCGTCTACACTAATTCCCTGTCCTACTTCGCTCTGGAGTTGCTCGCACAGCAGTTACTCCTCCAGTTATCTTTAATATCCCGATATTAAGATAATGGAATGCCATCCCTACTAATAAAACCATCTATTTGCAGGCTTGTACTGACCAAATGTTAATACTCTCTTACCCTTCTTTGACAGTGCACGCCACTCTTCAAATGCTCTTTGTTGTAAGTGTTTTCTAATAACCCGAGCTGCTTTCTTGACACTGCTACTTTCAGTATTCAATTTAAATACTTTAAGACACTTCTCCGTTTCCTTTTCAGGATTCCTACATCTTAGCACTAATGGGTCTTTCACATTTTCTAAGATATCACATATAGTATGTGGTTTATACCGGGTGTCCGTTCTCAAAGTCGAATATAGGGGATTAACATTGTATTGAACGTTTTTGCCGATTTCTGCTCGCCAATTCAACTTACAGGGAAGGTAATGCTATCAATGGAAAGATAAAATTATTACGCATCAAATGATACCAATAATAGTATTCAAGATGCGATATTTATTTTAAAATAGTAATTCAAAACTTGGAAATTTTTAAATATGTCATGCCTTGCTTTTCAAGTTCAATAGCATTTGTCAAAAAAATAGTAATTAATTGGCGTAAATCAGGTATTTTCTGTCAACGTCTGTTAAAATTTACTACAGAAAAATGACTTATTTCAATTAAGAACGAGTGAATCCACTAATGTTAATTGCCTATGTTCGACTTTGAGAATGGACACCCGGTATAGGCCTCCCAACTTGCATTAAAAAAATAAAGCCAACGATAATTTTTAGCTGAGTACAGCATACTGATCGGAATGTCGGGCTAAAGGCAATTTTTTTAACCTCCAAACGAATGATCTTGTCAAATTACAATTAGAAATATTGTTAAGAGATCCTTCAAAGGTGCTGTGTGAAGAGGATATACTAATGCTGCCCAAATACAAAAGTTAAGATTTCTTTGATCCAATTGACTTTATGCTTTTGTTATGAACTAAAAAATCCTCTTCAACCAACAAACCGTTTTTTATATTGATGATGTATATTGTTTCAGAATTTAGTAATAATCATTCTCGTCAAATAGCACCTGAATTATTAAAAACAAGTTTTATACTGAAACATTATCTTCTCCTACTAAAACTGTATCATCAGCAAAGCCTAATATACTAACGCCTAAGGATTTGTCAAAATAATATCCCTATTCTCTACTTACACATGGACCTGACAACTCTTCTAGAATGTAATTGATGCCAACATTTAACATGTGTGCAGACATTCCCTCTGGAAAGATATTTTCCGTTCTTTTCTTTAGTGTTTCAAATCTTGTACTGCTAAAGCTTTGTAAAGAAATTAAAAGATTTCTTAAAGCGGTTGGAATAGCCAACGACTTAAGTGCACTCAAAATGATCTAGGCTTATATTGTCGCAGGCCTTTGCAATATCTAAGAAATAAATACAACTCAACTTCTTGTCCGGCTTGTCTGACCGTAGAATGTCATTAATGTATGTTTCTGGTAAAAAGACGAAACCTCGCTGGTTGTCATTAAGAGTTGTATAATTTCTGGATCGTTTGTCCAATATCTTTTCGAACACTCGATGGACCACAGAGGTAACTGATATCGATTACTATTTACTTGGTAAAGTAGAATCTCCATCCTTGAAAATCAAAACTGCTTCTTGAAGGCATTTAGGTGTATGTTGCTCAATTATCATTCTGTTATAAATTAATGATAGAAGTGGATACATTTTGTCACGTTTAATGGATCGCATTAACAGTCCACTAGGGCCTGGCGCAGTGTTTACAGCAATATATCTAACACCCTTCTTTATTTCTTTTACAGTGGTGGTAGCGGTCTGTTCTTCATTTAATTTATCTTCATCAGAATGAGGTATGGAAGGATATAGATTACTTGGACATTGGTTTGGGATTGAGAATCTATTTAAAAATTTCTTTATAATTCATTAAGTTTAATTTGTCATCTTCTCTGGTTACCATGTAATGATTTTTGTATAGCGTTCCTTCTTCTTTTATAAAATTTATACTGAATATGAGTACTAGGTACTCATATTCTTTTTTTCCTTTTCCGATCCATTGTGGTATGGCGTTCTAGATTACTGGATTCCTTGTACCTTTTAAGATACTAAAGTTCCAGCTTTTGTAGCTTTGTAACACTTTCTTGCTGGATGACTGGGGTCAGGTAGATAAGACAGACATTGGTTCATAACATTTCATTGTACTAGCGAAACGGAGTGATGCTGAGTGTCGAAGAAAAGCACCAAAGGACGCTTTTCTTGGGTTGGGGGGGAGGGGGTACCAGTATATTTCTTTTTTAAATTCTTCGACTTGTTAGAATTGTTCAAATAAGTATCTTGCTTCAAGGTATTTACATCTTTGACTACTTATCACAGAAGATATTCGAAATTGATGAACATCATCTTGCAAGCCTTTGCAACTTTTTTTCTGACTCAAGACATTTTTCCAACTCTTTATCTGATCTTCAAAATCCTTATTCATCCTTTGAAGTAGGTTTATTTTAGTGTTCTCGTCCAAGGATGTATCAAAGACGATATTAACGATACTTTGTCAATGTTGTGATGGATGCTCCTTACTAATGTGCTTTGGAAGGTTTTGATATTGTTTTATACAAATATTACATTTAAAAAGAGAGTTTTTAATTCGACACGAGGTGTACGAAGTATTAAAATTCTCTCATATCGAAAACCATCCTGAGTCAAATATCTCTAAAGTTCGGGACAACCGATTAATGAATCCACTATACCAAATCTCCGTCTCGTCAGTGTAGATCGACCCCAGCCCACTAGATCCCTCCCTCGTATTGGGGGGTGCCTAAATGTGTTGTGCAATGTACGTAACATACACATGTCAAAATTGACACAAAACCTAACCTGCTAACCTCGAATATGACATAGACTTACAGTGGCACCAATTAGATGTAACCAGAAAGTTGGGGTGATACACCTGCAAGAAACATAAAAGCAAAAAATTACTAATATTTAATTCAAAATTTCCCGCTCTTTCTCCATCTTTTAGTACTCACGATGTACCAGAATTTTAATTAACTTCCTTTGATAGTCCTGCTTCTCTGGCATCTTGGAGTGATACAGCAAATTTAGGAATACAATTTTTTTTATAATTCTAGGGTAGTTCCTTAAAAGAATCAGTCACTGTCATTTGACACAGATATTTCGTTCGTGGATGTTAACATTTGCACTCATTACAAAGTTCTTTCTTAACTGAAATATTATATTCATTTTGCTAAATAAACTGTTGATAAAGAATTTTAAAGTAAATAATATTAATAGTAAGAGTTTTCATTATTCGATTATAGAGAGTTATTCTCATAAAGCTGGCTAGTTATCAAATTTTGATTAGGTGAGGGCAAAGTCTTTTCTTTTATCTGTGCTAGTGTGTTTTAACCTATCTATTGCACTTTTCCAGAAAACAATACACAATTTTAAGCAGAAAACGTGTACGTACTCTCATGCTTCAAGCACCTAAAACATAAAATATACACTACGGTATTTATGCCAGAAACAGTAACATTGTATTATGTGCAAGGTTTGCAATATATGAAAATAATATAGCCAGTATACTACTCAATAGAGGAACATGATTTGCAAGTGTGGAGATATGTAAGTATGAGAAAAATAGCAATAATTAATCTAGCCTGTGATGATAAACATTTTATTTTGTCATGTGAAGGTGAAAATGCGTTTGCTTATATTTATCTAAAGCGCAAAACAATAAAACAGGCATGTATTCTATTTGATCGGAAAAAACTACTTTAGTAATTGAGAACCTCTCTAACAAACGTCAAGTATCAGGAATAGTATTGATTTAGTATCCACACGTTGTACTCGCATGACACTTTGTTTTTGAAATTTAAAACTATTTTTACTAAATTTGACTTAATAAAGTGTCACTAAAAAATTGTCTTTCGAAACATCACATTTTCCGTAACTAATTCGCATTTGAAAATGTTTCACATCTGGTTATGAACAATAATTTATTTTTAATTAAACTAACATGCGAAGAAGCGAAATAAGCGTAGCTAATTGATTATACACTTCGTGAAATATAATTTCTTGGGCTTAAACTTTAATGTTTAGAATTCCATTTTTTATCAAAACTAGACACAATCTTGTATTAAACGAAAATGCTATTTCCTAAATTGTTTTCTAAATAGCTGTTTTCAACTACGTTGACGAAAATAAAATTTTATATAAATCAGGCGAGTGCATTAAGTAATCTTTATTTTTGTTGTTAAGTTACCGTTGTCAATATAGGACATACTATTATTACTGATTAACAGTAACACAAACCACAACAAGTAGAAGATGCAGAATATCAGCTCGATATGAAAAAACAAAAATTCGAAAATCAGCAAACAACACTACCTGTACATCAAATTTTAAAATACAACTCTTTATTGTGTATTTCATAATAACATCTGTTTTTGGATATGTTGACTAATTTTTATAATTTTTATATCAATTTTACTTCCCTCGTCTAAAAGACGAAGGAAGTACTGTAATCACAAAAAAATCACCTTCCGAGATTTCTTGAGCTCTTCACGTTTCAAGGTCCCTAGATGATGAAAAAGAGGTTTTCTTAATTCCGTCTGTCTGCCTGTCTGTCTCTCTGTCTGTCTGTCTGTTGGCAGTATAGCTCAAAAAGTATTTGTCGGAGGAAGATGAAATTTGCATACATACTATATATCTCCCTGGCATGAAACCGGTACAATTTCAGAGAAATATATACACGGTGAGCACTTTAAAATAATAAATTTTGCTTATTTTTGCGTTAATTTTGAAATAGAAGAAACTAGTAATTTTCACATAGGTCAGGCTTTACGCTTGCCGAAAACAGGACTCAACAGATACAGGATAATGTCACAAAAGAGTCGAAACGTTTCAACAATAAGACCTTTCTCTTCAAGAGAGGCGCGCGCCACACTCGTTCCAATGTCTCGATGGCGCAGTCGAAAAGTCGAGTGTTTACAATCTACTTCGCAGATGCGGCGGAGTTCAAATCCCCCTAGCGGGCTACATTTTTTATTTGAAAACATATTTAATGTTGCTGATCATATAAGTCAGTAATGCAGCCTCAGTAACAAAACGTGTAAGTCTGTGATTATATTTGTTTGCTGCTTTCCGTTGGCAACGGAACTTAATATTATTAAGTTCCTAGGATAATAAAATTAGCAATGCAAGATGCAGACTTAGACGTTTTGTTTATAATTGCAAGTGTTTATGTGACATGTGACACTCACAGGTAACACGGCTTACGAAAATTAATCCTGGTGACAGGTGACAAACCAAACGATTTTTTCAAAAATCTAGGAAAATTTCAATAAGCAGCGGGAGAAATATAATAAGATAACTCGGAATGTATCGCCTATTAACATTTTCGGCAAGCAACAATCCGCGGCTTCGCCTTGCCTTGTACTTGCCTACCTCAAATGTTAATAGATCCTTACATTCCTTGTTACTTAAATAACTATTCTCGAAAACACAGCTTTGCTCAATTTTGTGTCACAACGTCCACTGCGAGGGAAGTTTTGAGTAAATATTTTTATGTATAAATGAGCATTGTATCTGATTCAGCTTCAATGGCGATACTATACTGTGTGTATCTTAAATACATCGAAATGTGTCATGGCGGTAATTCCTAGCCAATTTTAAGAAAAAACATTTATTCAAACAAAAATTCTTCGTTTTCGAATATGTGGATCAATGTTAACATATAAAATTAACTTTCCTTGTGATGTTATGAAACACTGCAGTTAACCAGCAGCAGAGATATGGGTAAACAGTGCCATACATTAAGAAAGAATAAAAAATTCAAAGAAATATAATTTTAAAGTACGCCATTTAATTCTAGACGGAAAGTGCTTCTTCGATTTTTTTGCTACATCTCGTAGTTTCTCAGTAAATTTCATTTTTCTAATTCAATTAAATTAATCTATTTGCAAACATCATGATCTAAATTGCAAAAATCAAATACACCAAGAAACGATGAGAGGGTGTTACAATTTTTGTTGTTAAATTTACAGCACTGATTACCGATATATTCTCCACTGGTTAATTGTAGAGTTTTATAATATTACATTTTAAGGAGTCGTACACAGTGAAACATATTTCACAGTGAAACACTCTAAATATTTTTAAGTTTGGCCCTTCAATTTCGCTGCGGTTTTAACCTTGAAGCGTTCCCAGTAAGTGACAAGTTTGTGCGGGTGACGAAGCGGCCAGCCGTTGTTTAAAAGTTAAAGGAAAATATTGATTTTAAAAGGTAAGTCGTAATTTTTTGGGTTTAATTAATATTTGTTTTATGTTAAAAGCGATTAATTTTTCAAACCTCTACCTTGCTTATGATATCATAAATTTCCAATAACATAACCTAAAAATCTTGTAGCACCACAAATGTTGTCTTTGGCTAGTGACTAATTAATTTTTCAGATCATGGTCCGAGCACACACTGAAACAGTAATTCGTAGTACACAGTGAAATATGTTTCACTGTGTACTAGACCTTTTTAACATTTTTTTTTTAAATTATTTTAGATGGTTAGAAAGCAAACATCTAGAAAAATAGAAAACACATCCGCAGAAACAATGGCTGCAGCTACTAGAGTATTGCTAGAAGATAATTATTCTCTGCGGAGAGCAGCTGATATACGTAACATAAACTTTATAACGCTACGTAGATATGTCATTAAAAAACGAAATAATCTCGAAATAGCTATTAAGAATAACCAAATTATTCTGTAAGACAAGTATTTGCAGAGGAGCAAGAAGTGAAGTTAGCGGACTACATTAATACCTGTAGTAAGATGGCGTATATATTGTCAACAGAGGAATGTAGAAAACTTGCATGGGAAATGGCGGATACGAACAAACTAGTAATGCCAAGGTCTTGGTCAGAAAATAAATGTGCTGGAGTTGAGTGGTTACGACAGTTTCTGAAAAGACATAAAGTCCTTAGTATCCGCCAACCAGACTACAATCCTTTAATCCACATAACGTGAAAATGATTTTTGACAACCTAAAGAATATTTTTGAAAGAAAACCAAAACTTGCTGACGCTTCAAGGATATTCAATCTTGACGAGACCCGGACCACCACGGTCCAGAGACCTGGAAAACTTGTGGGCAAAAAGAATATAATACAAGACGTAGCGATGAAAGAGTCGCCTGTTGATCATATTTAACCACCCAGCATCTTTAAGTTTATAAGTTATCCTGTCATATTTACGTATACCATAAATAAGTCGCAAACAGGCATTCTGTAGTTTTTGAATCCTAACTTTATCCTGATAATCAAGACATGAATCGTATACTACGTCGCAATAGTCCATCTGTGATAAAACCAAACTACGGCATAATGTAGCCTTTACCCCGGTGCTCAAAACATGTCGGTCTTGGTATATAGATCGCAGATTGCAATAAGCTTTCTGAAAACATTTAGAGACATGTTGCTTAAAACGTAGCGAGGAATCCAAAAGTAATCCCAAGTTTCAACAACTGGTAATAAATTGTCGAAAATTTTGACTTGTACATGAAGTTTCACAATTCAATATCTTTTTTCTTTCCAAAATAAATTACAGACGATTTATTAGCATTAAGCTTTAATGAATGCTGTTGAGAAATGATAGAGAGACGTTCCAAATCTTTATTAATAAATGAATTTGCTAAATTTGCGTTTGCAGCATGAAAAGAAAAATAAATCTGCGAATCGTCAGCATAAAAATGAGAGTTACAAGAAACAATCGCAGAAGAAAAATGAGAAACGTAAATCGTAACAAAAGTGGACCAAGAATTGAACCTTGGGGCACTCCTCTATTATTAACTATAAAGTTGGATATATGGTTGCCAACTCTGACAGCTTGTAACCGCCCACACAAATAATTCGACAATAGGGAAACTACATCGGGTTTTAGACCAATATAGTGTAAAATCGATAACAAAGTTTTATGCTCAATTCTGTCGAAAGCTTTTGAATGATCTAAGAGAATAAGCACAGTGACTTTGCCAGCATCAGTAGCAGAAACCAGATCATCGACAATATTTAAGAGAGCAGTGGCACAACTATGTCCTTTTGTGAAACCCGACTGTGTAACAGGTAGTATTTTATTTGAATCTATATGTTCACGGAGTTCTTACTCAATGATCCTCTCGATAATTTTTGACATTGCTGGTAAAGTTTTAGGACTATTTATTTTAGGGATAAGATTAATAATAGCATATTTCCAGGCTTCTGGAAAAACAGAATTGTTTAAACAATAATTAACGAGATGTGTTATAACAGGCAGAAGAAAAGAGACAGAAAATTTAATAACAGTAATACCTATGCCGTCATGACCAATCGCGTTAGTTTTAATGGAAGATGTAATTTTTAGTACTTCCAATTCATTTACAGATTTAAAAACAAAATATGAATTAATTGATTTTTTAAGATTAGTAGAGTAAAAAGTACGAATATTATCAGAATTCGTCGAAATTTGAGGTATAGAGCCAACAAAATAATTATTTAATTTGTTACTATCAGATAATTCAGGAGGTAAGTCTGCTCGAACCGTTTTTTTCGAAATATTGAGTTCTTTAGGTTTTTACAAAACAATCGCGTGTTGTCAGTAAATACAGAATTAAAGTATGCCTTTTTTCTCTTCCAACGGCACTTACAACTTGATTCCGCAGTTGCTTATAAAAATTAAAATGATTAGGATTTTTCGATTTTTTTAATTTATGTAACGCCTGATCTCTTAACAACATCATGTCCTTAAGTGTATTAGTTAGCCACGGAGCAGATGCTTTAGTAATCCGAAGTGTTTTTCTGGAGCAAACAAATCTAATAAGGTTAAAACATTTTCGTTAAAAAACTTGACTTTGTCGTCTATATTATTTATATAATAAATGGAATAGAACGCAAAGCATAATGATCAAAATTACCATTTACTGGTACATCAGAAGAGGAAATTACGATTTCCGTTTTGGAAGTTAGTATGAAATCAATAAGTGTACTAGAGGTTTCTGTTACACGAGTCGGTTCGGTAATAAGGATGATTTTCTGTTGGTACGTTTTAATAAGAATGTGCACTATGTTGGAAAACTTCTTTCTAATATTGACGGTGAAGGAGACTATGGAAGGTCATATTTGCGAAAATGTGAAAAGCTAGGTGGTTCTTTTCGTTTTCCTTTAGAACCAGAATTAGCTGTAGTAAACAAAAACGATATTAAAATTGTTTTACTTAGTCCTGCTCCAATAATGAATAAGCGCTTGGCAAATTATTACAAATTTAATATCGACTTTGATTCTTTAGATGTTCGTTAAGTGTTTCGAAAAATCATTTATAATATTAAACTTTATTTTTATATCGTATAGGCATTTATGAATGTAAGTTTTAATGTTACAGAATATTTTCTTATTATGTTTTATATTGTTTCACCACGTGTGGTACACAGTGAAACGCCTTTTGAGTTAAAAAAAAGTACATCCTTAACCGATATTAAATTAGAATATGTTTTGTTTCCATTACATTACCAAAAGGCCACTTTAACATGGTATTTTATAATAGTTGAGTTTCATTTGAAAATAAAGTTGTGAAATAAAAAATACTGTTTTTTGTATCACTGTGTACTATTGCCCCCTACTAAATTTGGTTTTAATAACTGAACTAATAAGGAAATTATAATAGAAAGAATATTTTTTAGAAAACTTTAAGAGCAAAACGAAAGCTTTGACAGGTGTTTATATGAATTTCATTTCTTGAAAGCGGCTAAGGATTACCACCCTGATACATTTCGAAGTACTTAGTACCCTATGCCATGCTATAAAGTTGTGTGAAAAAGTTCAAGCAAGAAGTGGACTATCTATTTTTTTCTAATTTGAAATTGGAGTAGAACTCAGAAAAACTGATCGAGTGGCACCAATTAGAGAATCATTTTCCATTACTGTGTCAAATTGCAAAAGTGGTATACTCCACTCGCACACCTTTATTTTTGCGCGTGGCTATGTAAAGTAAGCCTGACAGATATGCCTCTGCGTTCTTGTAGCTTAGCTTACCATTTAATTTGCGGTTTTTATTTAGGTAAATTTCTTTCTTTAGTAAACTACAAACACGTTTATTTGCGTTTTAGAAAGCACGAAGAGTTGAATTCGTAAAAAGTCAACAGTTTTATATGAAATTTAGTGCAATATTTATCTGGAATACAAGAAACAGTGACATGTTATTTTAATAATAAAAGAAAATATTTTATGAATCTGAGATTCGATGATAAAACAACTGTAAAAGATAAATCTGACAGTTTGCGGCACTAGTCGCCATACATAAATAAACAAAAATTCATTAAATGTCGAAGAAGATGCCGTATAATTCAATAGCAAGGATAATTTTATATGCTCTGGGACCCTATATTTTATACAGAAATAATAAAGAATACGACAAAATAAAACTAGGGATACAAGGACAGCGGAAATACTACGTACTTATACACATGAAAACTCATGCGCTTCGCGTAAAGAGAAGCCGAACAACTGCAAATGTTTAACTTTAAGATATCTATATAAATTACTAGCTACTGACAAACTAACAGTGAAGAACGTAAATTAATACTAAATCACGAAATGTTAAGGAAACTATTGTGCGTACACAAAAGTATTAGACGGATGTAGCATGAGAATAGTTGTAAGCTACTAGCGAAGGCCCGTCGCCTGCCAAATCTTCGTTCTCACATTACTTAGCGCCAACAAATTACTGAAACTAGCTAAGTTGAGCCTGTTTCGTTAGTTAAGTAATGCATGTTGTGAATTATAGCTAGCTTTGAGCGTGGTTAATATAAATTAAACACTGTATGTTGTAAAATAATTTAGAATAAAGCCCTTAAGCGGACTTAAGTTTTCAGTGCATCCTCGTTGGAAAGTGCAGAACGCCATTTGCTATCATGTAGACACTTTTCACTAAGTCATAAATACTAGATTCCCTATCTTGGGTAGTGTACGTGACGTCACAGCGGGCAGGTAGTTTAGGCTTAATTTATTGGGGTCCCTTAATTTGTAAAGAGTAATACATGTATTTTTGAAGTAATACCAGCTTTTCAAAGAAATTACTACACAAGGTAGGTCATATCTGAGAGCTGACGTCTCATGTATCCCAGGGGAAAACGTTCCGGTGAGATTCTCCGACATATCAGTTAGTAACCAGGTAAATCACATATTTTCCCTAACTTCCAAGGTGCAATTTGTCATGGCTATCACGAGCGAGCCCTCTCTTTCAGTCCACGGTCCACAAACAACAAAAATTATTGCTTAATTTGTAAGTAGTGGGAATAGGTGAATGGAGAAAGAAAATCGAAAATGAGAAAGCAAATATTATAATTCACTTTGGTTTAGCCCTGTCTCCAATTCATTGCAGCATATACGACCTCTTGTGTTTTCCTACGAAATATAAGATATACAGAGTCATTCTTATTTTTTCAAAAAAGCTTAAAATGATGCCAATGGAAACATATATTTTATTTTCTTAAATCATTTATCGAATTGTTATTAGTTTATGATAATGGCATCGGTTGTGAACTGGAGTATTCCTCCTCATGATAAAACTTAGAATATGTATGTTCGTCACTTCTGCCTTAGGTGTATGCTTATTTATACGATTTTTTTATATTTGGTATGAGTTAATGTTTGAATTTTTCTACCCTGTAATTTGAGAATCTTTGTCACTTTTTTGAAAATGCTAAAGCTACTTTAGAATAATGGAAACGTCGGTATCAGAACAAATTTCTACCACCACATGTAAAGATACCGTCTGCAAGTATAATTGTTACCTAAATTTAAAAAAGTGTGTCGATGCTGTGTGTAAGAGCAATAAATTGAAGTAGAATTTAAAAAAAACTAGGTATGTGTGCTCTTCTCTACCGAAATTGCATGTAATAGTTGTAACCAATTCAAAAATTATATAACAAAGACGATCTAAATAAGTGTTTATTGCTTGATTGCCTTTTGTCTATAAAAGTGGTTTAAGCAATGTTGTTAATGACCTTACAAAAACGAGGGCATCCAAACACGAGCGTTACTTAGGGTACATATGTACTGCGCTCAGTTCCCAACGTGAAATATGTCATCAATTGAAGGATATACACTATAATGACACAAAATAGTCGTTACTAATAATATCATTGATAGCTATCTGATAAGTCCTGTTATTGAAATATTGCTGATAAATGTACGACTATGTAAAAAATTACCTAGTACTCAACCTTGATATCTTTAATAGCTTTAAGAAGCATGTGTACCTTTGGAAGATATCATTTTCTAACAGGGTACCTAAATATTTATTTATTTAGTTGACGAAAAACACAGGCGAAACGCTTAATTAATATGTTAGAAAGGATGTAGCCTAGTACTACCGAATGTGATATTTTGATTGAAATTGATTGAGGCGCAAATGTTAAATAAAATAAACTTCCACTGGTGGTTTGGCGAAAAGCATATCTTGGGCCAACTTTGTCGTGTGAGTTTTTCTCCAAGGCTACTGACGATGGCAGCGTAGCTGTCGAAATACATATTTAGCGGTTGTTAAATTTTAAAAATATCAAGAAATTTCCTTTACCGCGCCCGTGATTACCAATATCAACAACCACTTTAGAAGAAACCACAAACCTACAAAAACATCAAATATTATCCTTTTACTACTGGATTCTAGTTGTTTGAGATTTTTTGACTGGTTTGAATTATGCTATGCGCCCTTATATAACGTATATAACACATACATTTTAACCCCATGTACCTATATATTGGAATGCATAAGCACTACAGTTGTATTACTTTTTAATATGCAATAGCTCCCATTAATGTGATATGACAATCAAACATCTTTTGTACTATTTTAAAATTGTGTATTGCATTTAAGACTCTCGTTAGGGCGGGGTTCATTAATCAAGTTACCTATTTTTAAGTATTCAAAATTTGTATATGAATTGTGAATTCAATGATTGCTATTAAATGTCAGTTTGACTTTCAACCAGTATACAGTACAAGGCTATAAAGTTTGACAAATATACTTTCCCTTTTACAATTCAACTACTATTTTACCAAAGTAAGTATTGTTATTAAGTTATTTTGCTCAATTTAATTGTTTCTTTATTCCCTATTAAATGTAACTACCACAAACCTGACTTCCTTACACTTTTTCAGCTACTCACATCAAACACCAATGATCCTGATGATTCTCAGCCATGGTCAACGTCAGCTTATCCTTAATACACCTTCAATCAACTAAAGAACCTCTCAAAAGTCAAAATTCCTGGCTCCTGCAAATCCAACCTCACTCCTTGAACTTCTAGTATGCAGGCGCAGAACTCAGCCCTCTGGTAATCTCCAACTAGCAGATAATTCCCAAACTAACCTCCTTTGTCCACAGCTCCTTTTCTGTAGCAACCAAATCACGCTATCACACCTCAGCAAACCAATTCGAGTGGTCTGTAGAATTCCCAACTCCAATAATGATTGTTAATTACACTTTTGCAATGCTTCAATAAATCCAAATCTATCCAAATGTTGTCGTTTCCTTCTTCTTTCTAGTTAATTAAATTGTATACCACAATCTCTTCACTGATTGTTTACTCACATCAACTCTAGTTTATCTTGTCACTTATATTCTTATTGTAATCTTGTTAAATACCTTTTTATTTGTATAAGGACAATTATTTCCAATATTAAAGTCAAAATTCATAAGTTCTTATTAATTTTTTACTGGATTTTTGAAAATACATCCGTTCATAATTTAATTTGTTATTCAATCATCTTTTTTAAACAAATTTTTTTCTTATCTAGTTACGATTATTGCTGCCCACTTCTTAAATTACCTAATTTGAAGTATACATATTACAATTATATTATTACAGACCAAGTATATTTGTCTCACACTAACATTATCTTTTCGTCCAATCACCAATATGAAATACTCAAATGTTATAACTTTGCAAGATAAAATTACAATTTACTTTATTTATTTAATCTGCATTTCCAAATTCAAATTAGCCAACATTTTTTTTTTTAATTTTTCTAAATTTGATTGTATCAACATACCAACTTTATTTCTTTTAAATATTTCTTTGCTATGATTGACCATACCACTCGCCATACCACTTTATGTATCCTAATAATATTTTACAATTTCACTTTACCAATATTGGATAATAGAGATGTCCTAAAAACTTCTAGTATCAGTGTAGTCTTTGATCACACCAACAAGTGCCTTAATACTCCATGTAAGTACTTGCCACTGATATTGCCCGTGACAATAGCTATCAGATAGCTTTTATTGTTTCTGTTATTATACATATATGATAAGTACTTAACCCATAGGATGTGTTACATACCAGTTTAAACTATACAGGCAATTTGCTTTACTGTGAACGTTGAAGCGATTGCAAAGCAGAGCCCCTAACTTATAATTTTACTTTATTTAAATCTAATAATATACTGCTAATAGTATTTAACATTACTAGCTTAGTAAGAAGGTTTTTACTGGCGAGCCGGTCACCTTCTTGAGCCAGTAAAACCTGTTACCTTGCGTGTATTTTTGAATACTTTATTTGTTCCTCACTTGTAAATAACTAGAAATTTACCATTTGTTCAAAATGTCAAACTGACAAGCAACTAAATTCATCTGTCACATTCTAAGGAAGACAACTTTGGCTTTGCACGCTATCATTTATCTATGAGCACGCTTGTAAAATTTTACTGGCTAGTCAGTAAAAAATTTACTGGCTAGCCAGTTAAGAAACATTTTCAAGGTGAATACAATGACTTGATAAACTGATATTTACAAGTGAGGAACAAATAAATACATTTTCAGTCTACCAAGCAGTTTTGGGAATATCGAGTGACTTAACAACATATTGCACTTTACCACCGAGGTCAATCCATTAACGTGATAACACTTTTTTTTTAAATAGCTAATTTGAGAATTATATGCTAGGAGGGCATTGCCTACTTAAAATATTTCCTTTGTGTATAACTATTAGGTGGTGGCGATTTTCTTTGATGAAGAGTAGTATGATATAGGTGACCGTTAGATTAATTCGAATGTTAAGCATATGACCACAGGAAATAGTGTTTATATTAACCAATAATTTTTATTTTTGTGCATTAACCATCGCTTATCTAAAAAAAGTATTCCTTCTGTTGTTAGGCTCAATGTTTAATGCATACAACGTAGAACTTTTGTAGTGTGCAACTTTTTAACTAATAAATAGATAATGATTTTGTTATCAAAAGATGCTATCCTTGTTATAGAAAAATATAAACTAATCAGAGGTATTTGGAATGCCTTTATGCAAAAATTTTAATTAATTTCTTTAATGATTTATTTGTGCAAAACTGCCTTTCGTTTTTTACTTCGGCCGAAGTACTACTTTTGTCGAATTTGCAATTTTTGTCGTAACCTCACAACCAGTCGCTACCAACTCAACGTCTCATGAAGCTACATAACTTTTGTTGGGTTAGTAACCGCATTAACCTTAAAGGTAAGTCGGAAGTCACATTTAAATCTGATATGTCATATCATCAGAGCTCTCTATCCCATCTCCGCCAACAGTATTGATATATCGCTGATTTCCTCCATCTAGGATTCACAGTATGCGGTTCTCAACTGCTTTGTAAATTCTGTTTAGCGATTTCGTCGCACATATAGAGCGACCATGTTTATAACATAATATGAGAATGGCCACACCACATTGAAAGCACCGGTTTAACAGATTATAAAAACTGAAACGCATAGCAACAACCACTGCATTACAATATAGTGTCGAAGTATTGCTAACGGACTTGTATCATCTCATCATTTTTAATATTTGTTTAATATAATTAGATTTCATTCAGAAAAAGGCCAACAAGTTTAAAGGTAAAATTGGGTACGTTTGCATTTAGTAGATGCAATCATATGATTCAATTGTCTTGACGAATCTACGTGAAAATCCAACATTTCAGCATTCTAAATAAACTTTCTTTAATTCGTCGTTATGCAGTATAAGTTTTAAGTTGTTTACGCAATAACTATTTTTACAATATCTAGCTTCATTGATGTAATATGATACTCATCTAAATTGGTCGTATAGCAGCCGATAAGCTTAAAGATATAAATTTACTGGCCTGGTTTAGATGACTATCTCATCTATCTCGCACCGCTAAGCTTGCAAAATAAGTTATATTTTCAAAAGCAACTAATAAATTTCTGTTAATATTAATACCTACTATAATTTCTTCTGTAATACAGCAAATTCGAGCATGACACGCTTTTTTTCTTTTCGAAACAGATGTTGGTGATTGACACTACTATTATATCTACAGCTGACATGTGTTTATGCTTATATTATTTCAAGATTACCTTATCGCGATTTGCTTAACATGTGACTTAATAGTACGTAAATTAATAAGACCGTATCTTATTTTTTGCTTTCTGGTGATTTAATATCCAATCGAGATCAGTGCTTTAGTCATTAAATTACGGCGGAGTAATTCAATTAACGAGAATAATATCAATTATCGCAAGTAATTCAAATACTTCTAAAGTAATTTAAATACTTTAGTTAAATTACTCAAATGAGATTGAGTAATTGAATGCAGTAATTAATTACTTTCAAAGAGTAATTCTCAAGTACTTTTTAACAAAAACATGGCAGTTACCAATTACAGTTACCGTATTTTGAAAAATTATTAAATTCTTAGTCAAATCAACAAAAAGGAATTTAATTGAATTATAAAGTAATTAGTTACTGCCCAGCTCTGATTGTAGATCAGTCACATTTTATCGAGGGAAATGAGAACATTACGCAAAGTTACTGAAAAGACACTGATAGATAAGTGAATCCATCCGTCTGAATTGTCAAACTCAAGACATCGTGAGATAGGTGAGACAACAAATACGAGACTGGCTCGCATTGCACGCCATGGAACAGTCCAAAGGTGAAGACTATCAGATACACCGTGCAAAAAATTAAAGAAAAGCTGGCAATGCACATCGCCAGATAACGATCAGAATAACAGACCTTTAGGCCTAAATTAAGATAGCGAAGAAGAAGAAAGCTCGGCTTGTAGTCAAATTCGAAAGTGGTGTAAAATAAAGTACTTTAATTCCAATAACTACTCCAGTTCACAGTTTCAAAGCCTGATTACTCAAAAACGGTTAGTGGTATGACAAGACAAGGGATACCTTTCTTGTAGAAAATTTACCAAGGTTTAAATTAGTATAAATATATTTTTGTTATAAAGTCAATAGGAATATAGATATTCGTTAAAAACCATGTTCTTAACTCTTTCGCAAGCTTTCAAACACACAACCTATCGATCGGGACGTTTGATATTTGGTTTAGAGGGTAAGTGCATGCGAAAATTCAGTTGGGTCGGTTTTTTCCGAAATAACCTCCTTTTTCGACTAATGTCGGTAGGCGAGTGGCAACAGCCGCTGCGGAGCGCTCCGGCCAGAACTGTCGAGAGTTCGGCTCTCGCTCCGGGCGGTCCGGGTTCCGCTAAGTTAAGGTTTAGGTTTAAATAACACTCGCGCTCTCTGAAGTAATTCGCCAGCGGTTCCGCGGGGCAACAGTGGTTGCTAGGGCTAGGATATAGAATAAGGTAATCATTACGCAGTATTGACAATAAATATCAAAATTTTAATGTAGATAACCTGTATTTGAAGATAAAACCACAAACGTTTCGCATGTAAGACATCGAACCATTACGACAGAAGCGTTTTATTATTTTTAATGCGTTAATTTCATCACAGCGTTGATAAGAGAAAATATATCTTACTGAAACGTCTCTATATTAGTAATTTTATTCTTGTGTTACAAAATAGTCTTTAAAAACTATGAATTTTAGTGAAACTTCAACAAAAAACTTTTAGGAATTTTTAAATTTTGTACAGTGCAAAATGTGAGCTGTGTCAATTATTTTGAATTTAAATTAAAAACAGAGGTACGCTGAGTTCTAATTGAGCCGGAAATTTGTAGATTTGTAGATCGGAAAGTTGAAATAAGCTAGTGGGATATGGTTTGAAAGCGTTTATTTAATTTGTAAATATGATATAAAAAGTAGCTTACGTAATTCTTGTAAGTAAAACATAAATCAATTTTTAAAAATTTTAGTTTACAGCATATGTTTTTATGGGTGTATGAAAAACGGCGAGAACTGTAGGGCCGTTATTTGTCATGCGATTTTAGAAATTAAAATTAAATGGTTATGACCTGACGGTATTTTTTTTTAATTAGAAGTCTTTTCATCTTTTTTCGAATTCCACGGATGTTTTTGAAAATAATAATGCGAAAATATCATATTTTCCATATTTATACCGAAAAAAAATAGTAGATTATATTATAAGTGAGAGCAATGCATTATTTGCGAGTGAGAATTTTGAATCGCGAGTGCCCCAGCACGAGCGATACAATTTCTCACGAGCGTATAATGACATTTCGCTCACGTGTGATATACGTCGTATTATCTTACAGTAGCAATTCTTGTGTTTAAATAGTTTGCGCCGTCAGAATATGTCGCGAAACGGACAATAGATAGTTACGATAAACATACTGAACATATTATTTCCATTCGCAATTTCCACAGAATTGTCGATTTAATTAAATTACTATATTTTAAATATGTATTGTGCAGGGAGATGACACCTTGTTGAAAATAACCTGCAATTGAAGTGATACGGGTTTCATATTAATTTTTGAACACCATGCTGTGTTCAGCCTACTCGGTTGCATCTGACGGATGATTTGATGCCACCAGGATGAGTAAAAATACCTTTTATTGTCTTTTTTACATCCCTCGGCTAAAAGACGAAGCATTGTAATCGCGAAAAAATCACATTCCGAGATTTCTCCAGATCTTCACGTTTCAGAATCCCTAGATGACGAAAAACAGGTTTTTTTCAATTCCGTCTGTCTGTCTGCCTGTCTGTTGGCGGTATAACTCAAAAACTATTTGTAGGAGGAAGACAATATTTTGCACACACATTATATATCTACCTGGCATGAAACCGAGAAAATTTCAGACAAATATATACAGGGTGAGCAAAAAAATAAAATTTTGTTTATTTTTTATTTAACTTAGAATTAGATACAACTAATAATTTGTACATATCGCAGATTTTAGTCTTGCAAAAATGGAACCCAATAGATACAGAATAAATTTTGTACGATACAAAAAGAAGCCATGAATTAATACGGGACATTAAATATAACTGGAACGCAGGAATTCGAAATGTCGCGGTAGCTCTGGAAACGATAGCGTAAACTACCTCCAAAAAAATAAATCTAATGGGCCGGCTCGTTCACAAGCGCTGAATTCAAGTCGCATCACCGGTAATATTTTTATTTTTGGTTTAACTAAGATACAGGAAACAATTTGCACATTACTTATGACAAGAATCCAACAGATACAGCCTAAGTGCCCTTTCTGCTTTACAGCGTAAGAGGTGTCAACGAAAAGAGGTTTTATTTAACCCAGCCGGAACGCACGTAGTCACGTAGTGCTCCCTGGCGCAGGTAGAAATAGTCCGTTCCCTTGCTATATCCCACAAAACGTTGGGACTACATACGCGGTCCGGCTGCCCTTCGAATTTGACCACCGGTAACTTCTTTTTTATTTGAAAATTTATTTAATTTATTAGAAACATGAAGATATTTTTACTCCTAACTTAATTTCATTTTTAAAATTACTTAGTGTCACAATGTCGACGAGAGAAGTTCTGGGCAAAGCCTTTTACAGATTTTTTTCGTATGAATAAAGAAAACTAGGATATTCTTACATCATTGTATTCAGAAAATCCGTGGGATCCGAAAATGAATAACAATACTATAGTTGTCATTTAAAAAAAGTTTGACTATCGTTGATCAGAGGAACTTCAAATTAAAAATTATGGTTTACCGTTAGGTTATAGCGGGCTTTGAACCATTGAATTTGGTGTTTGAATTTTCAAAATCGACTGATAAATAATGGTCCTACAGCTGTGCCCGTTGTTCAGGAATTTGAAGGCTAATGAGTTTAAACGATGAACTACGTGGTCAGCGGAGTACCGAGACTCTCACGTCCTTCATCTGGTTCCGACGCTTGTAGCTGGATTTGCGTTTGCTGCTTATGCAGCTGCTGGTTCCTAGTGTTAGCTGGGAGCAGGGAACCTTGTGGGTTTATGGCCTTAACAGGGTGGCGATGTCTTGGGTGCAGTTCAAGAGGCTGGAGATGATCTCAGTACTTGAGTTGACACCGCTGATGGCGAAGAGGATTTTCTTCGCTACTGTGGCCAGTTGCAAGAACTCGATCTTGGATAGAATTGCAAGTAGGTTGGCGAGGCCTGGAGTCGTAGGGCTGATTTCGGCGAGTACTGCCATCGGAAGATTCGCGGCGGCTGGTCTGAGTGCAGGAGCGGCTTCCTGGTTCTTAACGACATTTGCGTAGCTTTTTTTTTTATATGTTTATTTGCCAGTTCAACAATAAGTTAATCAATGTAATCAATGTAATCAATAACAGTACAATATTTATAATTTATGGGGTAGCTTGTACCCTTACAATTTATTTAAGGTTGTTGGCTTAACTAATCACTGTCTGTTTCAGATAGGTATAAGTCTTGTGGTAGCTTTCGCTTAAGTCTTTGATGGGTATTTAGTCTACCTAGGTTATATTGAACTGTACCACCGCATGTATGTATGTTTTTGTAGAATTTTTTGGCACTCACACTGATGTAGCTTTGTGTCGCGTTCGTAATGTAATTTCTCATTTCTAATGAACCAAGGAGCGTTCACTGCAATGCGGAGTATTTTGTTCTGGAGTCTTTGCACTTTTTCTATGTTGGGCTTTGCCGTGTTGCTCCAAATTGGTGATGCATATAATACTAACCGTCTTATAAGGGATTTATACATCATGATGGTACATTTGGGCTTTAGAGATAACTTCCTGTTAATGAGAAAATACAGTTGCGCCAATCTCAGTAGTTGTTTAGTTTCCGGTTTCCTGGTTCTCTGCCATTCGCGTCTGGCTTGGCTTTTACTTTTAATCAGTGCTCTGATTTCATTTGGCAAATAATAGTGGTTTGGTTTTTTGTTGTTTTTGGGCGCTAGTGTTGCCTTATACACGCTGTCGGTTATTGTTGTTGTCAGTTTGGATATTGCTATGTCTATGTCTTTGTTGTTGTTAATTCTGGCTGGGCATTTCAGCTGTTCATCTAGATTGACTTGGAATTGTTCCCAGTTAATTTTGCTGTTTATAATTCTTGGTGCTAGTTTGTTCGGCTGGTGATCGCGACGATAAAGGTAGTATGTGTATTTTTGGGGGGCTAATATTTGAAAGGGGTATTTTGCCACATAGCTTTCCATCTTGATTCCCTCTGGGTTATTTGCTCGGCATCCCCATAATTGGTTTTTGGAGTTAAGGTCCCCGATCATTAAGAGTGGTTCAGTTGTGTTAAAGGTAGATTTTAAGTCTTCCTCCACTAACATCTTGTTCGGTTGTCTGTAGGTACTAATCAATGTAAGGTTTTGACCATTCAGCTTTATATTAATTCCTACTGTTTCAACAGTTAGCTTGTCAGTGTCGGGAATAGGATTGTGGATAATTTTATTTTTAATGAGTATACCCACTCCTCCAGCAGCGGTTCGGGGGTTTCTGTCTTTTCTGTGCACTTGATATCCTGGAATTTTAAACGTGTCTACTTCAGCCAGATGGGTTTCGGTGATGCACGCGATGTCTATATTATGCCTGGCGAAAAATGCTATAAGAGTTGATGTTTGAGTTAGTAGTACGCCATTAGAGTTCCAGTTAAGGATTGATAGTTTTTCAATGATTTTCTAGATTTAGGGATCATTGAGGAGTAAAAGAAGAACTGTGCTAGTGATGAAGTTTTTAATTATGGATAAGTAAGGGGTTAGGAGATCGATGAGGATTTTGGCTATGTTATTTACATTGATTGATGTCGCCGATTAGCTGGCTGCTTTGGGTTGCTAGAGTTGGGGGTGGTTATTGGAGAATCTTGTACTTGGTCTGCATATGAGCGGTTTGAGTTGACGAAATAGTTCGTGCTGTATCTTGTGTTTGGTTGGTTGCCGGTGCTGCTATTTTTAATCCTTTTTGCACTAACTCGACTTGGTGTTACATTGTTGATGTTGGTGGTTACAACCGCATTTAACGCAGGGCGGATCCAGTGAACAATAGTTTTTGGTGTGGCCGTAGCCCTGGCAGCGATGACACTGTGGGATATTTAATGGCCTTCTTCGCAGTGTGACTATTGAGTGGTACATTCTTTTTAAGGCAAAGATCTTTTTAGCGTTTTCATTATCATTTAGGTCGACTGCACAAACTGGCAATGGTTGTTTGTTTTTTGTTACTTGTCGTGTGACTTTAATAATTGGTATGGTCTTGCTAAGTTCAATAAAAATGTCTTGCTCGGTTAGGGATAGTGGTACGTTTTTAATAACGACATTGAGGGGTTTGTTGATTGGATTTTGGAAGGTATGAAATTTGATGTTGTTATCTTTGAAGTGTTTGGTTAAGGTTCTGTAGTCATCCTCATTGATTAGATTGATTCTTAAGCTGTTTGTGTTACAGAATGTTGTAAATTCGCCTTTTGCTAGTTTCTAAATATCTGCGGTCAGTGCTGCGTGATTTATGGCGTTGTGAAGGTAGATAGGCGGTATTTTGTGTTTGGTTATCTGTGTTTCTGTTTTGCCGCATGCATTAATGTGCTGGCTTTGGTAATCACTGGGGTTATCGTTTGGGCCTGCTTCATGGTTAGTACATCGTATTTATTGTGGGTTGGAATGTTAGGGGTCCACGCGTAGCGTTTTTGCACCTCATTAGATGGCGGTGTTAACAAATCCGATTTTCGCTTGTTTTGTGTTTGAATTTCCATTATGTTTCCATTGTTAATATTTTCAGGTATTTTATTAATGGTAAAAATAACTTACGTTTTGCGTTGGTTTAAGTTACTGCTTTTAACAACTTCTTTAGTAAATTTTTAGTTAATATATGCACTTTGATCTTTCACTCACTAGCGACAGCGATGAGGCACGTCTTAACTGTTTGAAAGCCAAGTAACGTTTCGCGTAGCTACGTGCTGCCGTCGCCTTTGGTGGACTAGGCTTAGGATAGCGCTGCACCCCTTATACCTTGCGGGTGGGGCACCTTGACAGTTTTGCTTTTGTTGCTTGTGTTGGCATAGTGTCACCCGCCACATTTAAGGCATCTGGGGCGGCGTGGCAGTATAGTTGCGAATGCCCAAACCTCTGGCATCCGTGGCATTGTCCGATGGCGGTCCTTCGTAGGGAGGCTCGACGAAGACACGCTGCAGCAACTCCTTGACTTCGAAGATCTTCTCAGCGCTCCGTGGACTTCGGCAGCTGCACCTAAAAAAGCGGAATCGGTTTTCTGTCCTCCCAATGTGCATTCGGTGAACCGACGCGACGTGATCTCGAATCGCAAAGCTCGTTCTTGACGTGTACTACCTGGATTGGCTTTGGGATGCCGCTGATAACGATCTTCAGTGGCGTGTCCTCTGTCAGCTGGAAGGTGTGATAAGGCACTTTCCTGTCGCCGAGGTAAGTCGTCATCCGCTTGTAGTCCTCGGTAGTTGATGGGTGATGAATTCGATCTCTCTCCACTCCATCTGGGTGGCGACGTCAGAGGGCGGCGGTGGGGTTGATGTTACTGAGGCAGCTTCGATGGGCACTGTAGCGGAGTCACGGTTTTTGGCTCGTGCCTTGTTGAGGCGAATGCGGTCCGCTTCGCATTCAGCTTTCAGAAGCTTTCAGCTTCGCCATTTGCTGAGCTTCACAGGCAATGCGGCGGGCGTCGAGTTCTGCTTTTATCTCGTCGATATCCTTCTGGGGCATATAGACGTAGCGGTTCTGGAAGTCCTCGCTGGGTTGCAATATTCTTTTTTATAGAACGTCAAGTTAGACTATTCACACCCCGTCAAGAACATTCTTCGCCACTGCGGAGCACGTGGAAGCAACGACCCTAAAGTTTGAACTCAAGACGTACTCTTGCACTTTGAAATGTTGCTGGTACTGGAACTGGCTGGATAAACGTCTGCAGTCATCAACTGCTGGCATGGTTGTCTCTTTCTCTCGCCAATGAGATTAAAGGACATCGTTATACAATTATATAACGTCGTCATTATTTTGGTTTAGTCCTTGAAGACCTGACCGGATCTACTTGTGATCTTTTTACTTCTCTCCTCTAAAAGACTCTCCTTCGTCTAATGATTATAGGTCATCGGCCTGTTTAAATCCACACTGGTGGTTCTATGGGCCCTCTTTGCCCTTAAGCCGGGTTAGTGGCTAGCTTTGCCCGTCGAAAATCGAAGACGAGTTGCCTTGTTAGGAGTTAACGACTACCACAGGTGTTAGCGTTGGGACCGTACGATTTTTAAAATATTTCTATAGTTGCCGGGAGTCGAACCCGGACCAGCCGCCTAAGACCCGAGCAATTTATCGCTGAGCCATCGGCTTACTTCTCGTCTGAAATACGAAGGAAGTATTTCAATCGCAAAAAAATCACCTACCGAGATTTCCAGATGACGAAAATGAAGTTTTTTTAATTACGTGTATCTGTCTGCCTGCCTATTGGCGGTATAACTCAATGTGGCTCCATGATTGTTATATGGAGCCACATTAAACTAGAGGTAACTTTTATTTGATCGTTCAATATGGCTACCCGAGAACATTTCTGTCAAATACATATAGGGCGAAAACCTTAAAACTTTAAAATATGTTTTTTCTTTGATATTTTCAAAATTTTTTGTTTTAAAACCTCCACTTCCGAGGGGAGTCCCGTGTAAACTCCTTTAAAATTTTTTGATTTGAATATTTTTATGATACCTGTATTACCTACCTACTTTTGGCGTTTGTTATGTGTCTTCCTTCTTCTTCTTGAAGTTCCACTAGTATCGGAGATTGGAAATCATCATCACTACCCGGACCTTGTCAATTGCTTGTCTGAAGAGTTCTGTCGATGTGCAACCGAACCACTCCCTCAAGTTGCGAAGCCAAGAGATTCTTCTTCTGCCGACTGTTCTTTTGTCTTTGATCTTGCCTTGAATTATCAGTTTAAGAACGTTGTACCTATCTCATCTAAGAACGTGTCCTAGATATTCTAATTTTCGGGTTTTTGTGGTTCTAATAATTTCTCTGACTTTATTCATCCGCCGTAGCACTTCATCGTTAGAAATCTTGTCGACCCATGGTATTCTCAGCATCCTCCTGTAGCACCACATTTCAAATGCTTCTAGGCTCTTGATGTTCGCTTTTAGGGTCCAAGCCTCCATTCCATACAATAGAGTGGAGAATATATAGCATCTCAACACTCTGATTCTGAGATCTAGTTTTTTTTTCATTTTTATGAAAGCGCTGCGAGCTACTTCAATTCGACATTTCATTTCTTTTGTATGTTTTGATTGTTCAGTTATCCATGTGCCAAGATATTTATAGGAGGATACCCATTCCACAGCCACGTTGTCAATGTTTATAGGTGGTCTATTATGGTTTATGTTTAGATTTTTTGTAGTTGCCATAGCTTTGGTCTTCTTTAGATTAATTTCTAGCCCGTCTCTTTTGCAAAAAACGTTCGTTGCTTTAACTAGGTGTTGTAGGTCTTCTAGACTATTGGCTATGATAACGGTATCATCAGCGTAGCGTAAGTTGTTAATTGTTTCGCCATTTATTACAATACCACCGGTTTCTTCTGCCAGCGCTTCTTCAAAGATGCCCTCACTATATACATTGAACAAGAGAGGGGACAATACACATCCTTGTCTAACTCCGTGACATATCTTAACCTCCTCGCTTAGATCTTCCCCGACTTTGACTCGTGCTGTTTGGTGCCAATAGATATTAGATATTATTCTTATATCTTTGCTATCGATGTTTTTCCTCTTTAGTATCTCTAGGAGTTTTGAATGTTGAACTTTATCGAATGCTTTTTGAAAGTCGATAAAGCATATGTACATATCGTAATTCATATCTAGGCATCTTTGTCTCAGTACGTTTAGACCGAAGAGGACTTCTCTTGTTCCCACACCTTTTCTAAAACCCATTTGTGTGTCACTCATGTCTTTTTCTAATTCCTTATAGATGCGATTATGTATTATCTTTAAAAAGATCTTCAAGGTGTGACTCATCAGGGCAATGATCCTGTGGTCTGAGCATTCTCTGGCTTTGTTTTTCTTTGCTAATGTTACGAATGTTGAGGCAAGCCAATCTCTAGGAATTCTACCTGTCTCATAAATATTGTTAAACAGTTTTAATAAAACATCGATGGAGTCTTCTCCGATAAGCTTTAATAGGTCAGCAGGTATAGTAGACGCAAAGATACTTCGGACAGAGCGAGCTTTAAAAGTTAAACCGCAAATGAGTTTACTATTGTTAGTCCGCTTAAGTCGTGCCAGGTATACGCAAAGGTGGGAATATTTCCAAGGTGGTATTTATTTCGTTTTGTAGTGAAGTTTCTACTTAATTTATATTTAATTATCTAATAATATTGAATGACAAAATTAATTTTACTAGGTAAATAAACACATTATGCGATTATGCCCTGATTGAGGAATAAATTATTTTTGCTCAAATGACATTCCTAGATAAGAAAAATCGACATTTAATGTTTCGTCGCGTCATATTGGCATTAAAGTATGTATTTACAACTACATCCCTTCCAGTAATTAGAATGAAAGATAAATTATATAAATCACTTGACTTGTCTTTACTTCCCAAATTTAATAATAACGTTGCTGTTATACTTTGACGCACGTTAATTATCATCTAGTATTTGTGTTGTGTTGTATTTTGTGGAATATGTGGAGACCATGGGATACTAATGAAATTGAAGATGAAGTTGAAGAAGTCGCTGCTCCATGTGATGAGTTAGAAGAAGTTGATGATGCGGGAGAGAGACCAAGCCAGCGATCAATGCATTTTTTATACGACGATGCGAAAAACATAGTCTTGAATGTATACAACGCACTACTTTCTGAAGGAAAAAGCAATGTTGTGAGAAGAACTGCGTTTTTAACTAAAGTGCCAAAAAGTACGGTTTTTCAAATTGCGAAAAATCAAGCGCTGCCACGTAAACGGCGTTCTGATTATGGGTGTCACAAAATATTAACAAAGCCTAATGAACATGCAATACGCGGCGTAGTTTATGACATGTATAAAACTAATGTGGTGCCAACAATTAAAACTATTCATGATACGATCATTGGTGACATGGGTATAAATTGTTCAATGACGACATTAAGGACATCGCTAAAAAATATGGGATTTCGCTATAAGAAGATAGATAAAAGACAACAAATAATGGAATCTCCGCGGATTAGAAAATGGCGATGCGAATACTTACAACAGATAAAAAAGTTTCGGGAAGAACAGAGACCGATATTTTACTTGGATGAAACTTGGTATGACACACATGATGTGGTTCAAAAAGGATGGACAGATAATTCTCGGAAATGCCAATTAGACATTCCACCTTCAAGAGGAAAACGTATTATAATTTTACATGTAGGCTCTGAGATGGGATGGGTGAACGATGGTCTCCTATTATCTGCGAAAAATATAAGAGACTGTCGATTGGACTACCATGAAGACATGAATTCAGATGTGTTTGAGTCGTGGTTTTCAAATAAGCTGTTACCAAATTGGCCACCTAATAGTGTGATCGTTATGGACAACGCCAGTTATCACTCAAGGCTTGCTGAAAAAGTGCCAAATAGTAATTCTACTAAAGCAGAAATTACAGATTTTCTTTACAAGAACAACATGTATTTTCAAGAAACTTACAATAAGAATCAATTACTGGAAGTGTTGTCCATTAAGAAGTTCTCTAAAAAATATGTAGTAGACACCATAGCTACAGAACTAGGCCATAGAGTTTTAAGATTGCCACCATATCATTGTTGTATGAATCCTATAGAAATGATATGGGCAGAATTAAAAACACACATTCGAAAACGTAACCAATGCCCCAAGTTTAGTGAGAAAATGATAGAAATAATTAAAGAAGAAGTTAATAAAATTAATGTAAATAGCTGGAAAAACTGTGTTCGGCATGTGATTGGCATTGAAGACCAATTTTTTAAATTTATTGATATTCCAGAATTAATTATTAATTTAAGAGACAGCGATAGTGACGATTGGCCATGTGATAGCGATAACGAAAATTAATTTATATATTGTACTCATAATTGTTGTTTTTTGTATATATCAGTCAATAAACTGTAGTTATTTGTTGCATATACATATTTTCTATAATTTTTTGTCTTTCTTGATTGTATCTTTTTTTATTAACAATGTTGTTAAATAAAAATAATAAGTTTTTAAACACTAACAAACATTGCGTTTCCGTAGCCGCATTTCGATTTTAAGGATATGGATTTCCTTGTGAACTATTACAAAGGGATTGTCGTGTGTACAACATAATCCCACCTGCCATGCTCATTAACCTTTAAGTAGTAGCCTGAGGCGTCCGAAATATCTTTGCTCCAACTATACTTCGTCAGGTCCTGCTGCTTTTCCGGATTTACAGTTTTTAATTGCATGTACGATTTCTTCTCTTAGTATTTCTGGACCAGTACATTCTACGTCTGGGTTCGGCAGTTCACTCCGATTATCGTTAAAAAGTTCCTGAGTATATTCACTCCACCTTGAAAGCTTGTCTTTTCGCTCTACAATCAGGTTGCCGTTCTTGCTTATCAATACATCGGGTTGCCGTCTCTTGGTCCTCCCAGTCATTACTTGGATCTTTCTATGCATATTAAAAAAATCGTATTTGTTTTCATAGGCTTCGATCTCACGACATTCGTCCATTAACCATTTTTCTTTAGCCTGTCTAATTTTACTTCTGATGTCATTGTTTATGGTCTTATAGGTTTGCACGTCTTTGTTCTTATATTGGCTTCGTTTCGTCATCAGATCTAGTGTCTCTTGTGTCATCCATTCTTTGTTCTTTCCTTTAATAGATTTTAAATCTGCATTTCCTGCCTTGTTCAGTACTTGTTTTATGTTTTGCCATTGCTTATCTACTGTGATGTTATCTTTATGTCTTAGTCTTAATTCGTTCAATTTGTCGTTTATGTTCTTCTTAACCTTTTCATATACTACATTGTCCTATAGTCTTCTGGGATCCATACTTTCTTCTCATGTTTTACGGACAACTGTTTTTAGTTTTGCATGTATAGCAGCTACCACTGGATTGTGATGGGATGTTATATCAGCTCCTGGATAAGTTTTTACTGACCTAATAGCGTTTCTGAATCTTTTACGAATCATAATGTAGTCAATCTGGTTTCTAATTATACCTGATTTACCGTCTGATGGCGCAGTCCATGTATAAAGACTACGTGGGGGAAGCTGATAGAAGGTATTGGTTATTATCATGTCTTCTTTTTGACAAAACTCGATTAGTCGGTCTCCTCGGTCATTGCGAACCCCTAGTCCGAACTTCCGGACCGTTCCAGTCACATCCCCTTGGCCAACCTTCTCATTTAAGTCCCCCATTATGATGAGGACTTCGTGTTTTTTTATAGGTTTGATGACCTCATCTAGATCTTGGTAAAACGACTCTATTTCATCTTCATCCTTGTCTGCTGTAGGTGCATATACTTGAACGACATTTACTGGAACAATGTTTGACACCATTTTCAGCAAAACAATTCGATCTGAATATGGAACAAAACTGGATACTATATGTTGCACTCTCTTGTCGACAATTATTGCCACTCCATATCGATAAAACGCATCAGCATTTCCTGCGTAGTACATTGTGCCATTCTTGGTGATATGTTTTCCCGATCCTTTCCATTGAACATCGCTTAAGTCAAGTATATTGATGTTGAGTTTCTCCATTTCTAAGAAGACATTGTCTATTTTGCCAGGTGTGAAAAGACTTCTTACGTTCCACGTAGCAATTCTTTCGTTTTTGTGTGTTTGAATTCTGCAATCAACTTTTTTCAATGCTCTCCTCCCCGGAGATCCGATTGGAGGAGTAATAACTCCGGAACATTTAGAATTGAACAAAGCCAATGTATAACTGCGGAACATTTAGAATTGAACAGAGCCATTGTAATGGTGTGATGATTTTCACTAAGGATATCCATAAAGGATCTTTAATTCAGTGGTTTCCACTTGCCTTCTGAATTCTTATACCGTTGGCCACGATCGTGGCTCATCCGCTTTTGGGGCCTGTTCTAGACCCTGGGGCAAAAGAGTGCCCAATTTACAGCCGCCCAATCTGGAACAGACGCTGCATTGCTGATTTTGGTTCGCCCCGGGTATTTCATTTCCTCGGTACCACTCGTATCTGGGAGGCGTTCCCCTATCCACCACCTGGGGAGGCGCCTGATGGGGGATCATCAACCCCTCACGGGTCTTCTTTATCTCTTCTTATAGTTGTCTGTGTCATTTGAAACTTTTTCTTGGCTCAATTTTTTCTTCATTTGTTAAATACCTTGTACATCTTGTTATTATTTGTCTCTATTGCAAACGTGCCAAATATTTGTATCCTTATGGTATAACGAACACTGTAAACCAGAGTAGGACCTGAGTTCGTAAATTTTGACTTGAATAAAACATGCTTTTATTTTATCCACTCAATTAATGATATCATTCATCTATTGACTAGCAAATTTTGAAATTAATAATTATATACAAACGTTTTATTAAAAAAAATTTTGAAGCTAAATTTTAAATTCAGCGAAGGATTTCGTTTTACAATGCTCGTCCTAGACTTTTCATCTGGTTTTATATTCTTTTCACTCTTCGTAAGCTGTTAGCTCGGTTAGCAAAGAAAATGCAACCGCGTGGCGTCCGGTTTCTTCGCTTTTTTCAATCTTTTTTATAATATTACTGATAATCGTATTAGAAAACAGTAAATTGAACAGCAGTTATTTTACATCGAACTTAAGAAGGACTCCTCAATAAGTGCATAAAGATAACAATTTACACCGTTTTATTTTATCAATGTTAAGTATCATAGTATAATGGTGTATGTTAGCAGTTTACAACTACTCTATGAAAATTTTGAGATCGTACTGTTCATTTGGGAAAACAATGGATGCCGGACAACTAATTACCACAGATAGGTAGTTTCTTCCTGTATATTGCGTTTGAGGAGGCCTTGAAAGTACATTTGTACCAAATTTCAGTATCTTCTCGTAGATAAAAATCTTACACTTTGAACTTTATCGTTAATCGCCGCAGTTTGACAATGACGCCAAATTACTTTTATCTCATCTTTATGAATGGCATTTCAAAACTTTTCTTTGAGGTGGTGGGGATTTCAACCTAGCATATAATAAGTGCTGCAAACCTATTTTTTACAATGTTAAAAAAATAAGAGCATCATAGCTGTTTCCAGTACCTACTACACTTTTTAAAATGTTGTGGCTTTTGTGCAGTGCTGTGCTAGTGGGGTTACTGTTCTTACTCAAGAAACGATATACATATTGGTCAAACTTAGGGGTTGCACAATACAAGTTCTGGGATATTTGGATAAGGAATGTGGTGGAATTTATTAAACAGCCCCCACTTACAGATACAATGCAAACGATGTACCACGATTTCATCAATAACAGGTAACTTATTAAAATTGATTTATAGTCAACATACAAAGCTTTTAAATGATAAGATTGATCTTGTTACAAATTAATATTTCTATGCTTAATGTATACTCATGGTGCAATTCAGAGCACCTAAGTTCAGCTACCTTCAAACTACATGACCATTTTAAACATTTAGGTATGTCGGAATTTACCAACTGTTCATGCCAAGGCTGTGTTTGAAGGATCCTGATTTAATCAAGCAGATATTTGTCAAAGATTTCGATCATTTCCTCGACCATACCATGTTTATTCCCACTGACGGTGATCCCATCTGGGAAAAAAGTTTATTTACATTGGCGGGTAAGTAAATCTGGATGCTAGTATTTTTTTACTTTATAGGTATAAATTTCTATTTCAATAGTAATTTACGATGCAAGTAACGTTATCAAGCTTTTTACATTACGAGAGAATAGTTTAAATGAACGAGCGATGTTAGGAGCGAGTTCTTTAAAATTCTCGAGTAATGTAGAAAGCAGATATCGTTACGTATATAGTAACACGGTTTATTTTATCCTAAAATACAAATAGGAAAAATGGTTATTAATGACACATACAACAGCGAGTGGTGGTATCCCTAGCAAGATAAAAACTCAATACTGTATTGTTGGTAGCACTGTCAGGTTATGTTAAATTTGAGAAGATCAGGTTAAGTTTTGCGTCAGTTTGTGTCAAATAACAAACAAAACCCTTTTACTAACATCCAATTTGACATAGACTGACAGTACACTTCAGTGCTGTCAACATGTGATTAAATGCTAATAAAGTATCGTTATGTCATTTTTATTAACAACACTAGTGCTGTTAAATGCATCTTAACGCAACTTGTTGCTAAGGAGTTATTGTCATAATAACATAATAGGATAAAATAAAGTTATTAATATTATTATAGTTTCAGCTTCGACAATAAAAATTTTGTGGAAAGAAACGAAATATACTGCATCCTTTATTTTATTATTCCATCTGTAAAAATTGCTATCTTTTATCTAAAAGTATTTGTATAGAGCATTCAAAAATCATCTATAACAGTTGTTGTTCTCTACAATGTTGTCAAAATAAGAAAATTGTCAAAAACTTCAACGAAGATTAAGCATTCCATATATCTCACGTTTTATTTGAGCTTATCTGGTATTCATCAAATATTACAAAATCAATACAAAGGCGAGAGGGCGTTACTGATGTATGGTTTTAAAATATGGCGATATTTTATCATCAATAAAAAAACTAATGTAAATTTCATATAGTTCTGTTTTTTTTTCAGGAGATAGTTGGAAGCATGTACGAGGCATAGCTAGTCCATCCTTCACAAGCAGTAAAATAAAAGTTATGTTCAGCTTAATGGCTGAGTACTGTGAAAATATGCAAAGCTATTTGGATGAACTACCAGCGGAAGGCACAACTAGAGAAATGAAGGACTTTTTCTGCCGTATTGCTAGCGATATATTCGCTTCGACTCATTTTGGGGTAGTTTATGATTCTCTGAAAGATCCTGACAACGAGTTTTATCGAATGGGCATGAGAGGTATTGATTTTTCGGGAATTTGGATTAAGGTTAGGTTCGTTTTGATCCAGATGATTCCTCGAGTTACTAGGGTGCGTATTCTTCAGACATAGAATTTAATCATACTTAAAAATATATACCATCACGTTTTTCTTTTAAAGCTGAAGACTTAGTCAAATTTGTATTTCAGATCTTTGGGCTAAAAGTATTTGACCAAAAAGTAACCGCATTTTTCAAAAAGGTTGTGAAAGAAAACATCGAGGCTCGAGAAAAATATGGAATTGTGCGTCCAGACCTTATTCACATTCTCAAAGAAACTCTTAAAGGAAATGAAAAGGCCAAGAATGGCGTCTTAGATTCCGGTTTTGCTGTTGTGAAAGATCCAGTAGTGCAGCAAAAAGTTAACACAGGAACTTATGAACTTACTGACATGGAAATAACAGCATTGGCTATGGCTTTCTTTGGTGGCGGTTTTGATAGCACCTCAACAGTATTGAGTTTTATGTCTTATGAGCTTGCTGTTCAACCTGAAATCCAAGAAAGGCTTCAAGAAGAAATTGACAGTACTTTAGCTGAGTGCGGAGGAAAAGTGACCTACGAGGCTTTGATAAATATGAAGTATTTGGATATGGTGCTTTCCGGTAGGTAGCAGTACGATAAATACCTGTTGATTGTATAACTTTACAATTGTTTGCAGAAACGTTGCGAAAATGGCCAGGAGGGTTCTTCTTGGACCGACGATGTGTTAAACCATACACTATCGACCCTGTTCGACCTGGAGAAAAACCAGTGCATTTGAAAGAAGGTGATGGTATCACAGTACCTCTTTTTGCCCTCCATAGAGACCCTCAGTACCATCCAGATCCAGAACGCTTCGATCCAGAAAGATTTAACAGCGACAACAAGTCAGACATCAATCCCTACACGTATATGCCCTTCGGAGCAGGCCCAAGGCACTGTATAGGAAATAGATTTGCTTTACTTCAAATTAAGGCAGTCATGTTTCACATTTTGTCCAAATGCAGTTTTTGCGTTGTAGACAAGACTGTAATCCCCCTTAAGCTTGCTAGAAGAATGATACAATTAGTGCCTCAAGATGAGTTCTGGCTAGGTTTAAAACGAAGAACGCAAACAGCGCAATAGGATAGCTGATTATTATAAGGAAAATAAGAAGTTATGAGCAAATGATCAAGTTGTTGTTGATTATGTTTTTTTAATTTCTGAACTATAGCTATTAGCTATTATTAGATCTATTGGATCTATTGGCAAGTAGATATTTGAAACTCTTTTTTTGTTATTGTAAATAACAAAAATAATAATTATACACTGTTCGACAAAAAATGGCCAGAAATAGAAAAGTTTTTATTATCAAATGGAAAGTTAGTAGCCGAGGCCAATCGTTAAAAGCATTTTATCTTGTATACGGCGGTGGTTGGAATGGTGGTAAATTTAAAATGATCACACAATATCATGTCCAAAGAAGGCCAAAGCAAAGCAGTTGATTGAATATTGCAGTCTTTGTGTGTTACTAAACCAATAACTTCAAAATTTTCACCATGCTGTCAATTACCGGTGTTTTTAACTAAATAATTATAATTTGATGATCATGATTTGATTACATGATTGATCTTAGCAAGGTTTCTCGCAACTCGAATAATAATAACTTTTCCGGTTTGGGACCAAATTTTGTCGGCTATTCTATGCTAATGTTTTTATCCATTTGCTGTTCTCTAGCAACTATTTCTAAGTATTGTACCTGATGTGTATACTTTATATGAAGTGATAGTAGGTTAAGTACTTGAGTAAGATCTATGTGTAATTACTTTAATAATCGTTATTAAAGGTATGTAAATATACAATATTGACTTTAATTGTTGAAAGTTGTTTTAGAAAAAAATAACAAGTTAGATCACATGGAGTACCTTGTTACATTGTAATATATCTTACAACTTTATATGAGAATTTATATTGATTGATTCTATCTCAATATAAAAACGGACTTACTCTTACTATAGAATACTTCAATTAATAAAGGCTTTATGTGATATTTAACTAAAATTATTTGAAACCACGACTATCCTTGTTGAAGCACTGAGACTATTTTTTCGTCAGCTGTTAATTCTAACTATCTTACTTATATGAACTTATTTATATTAGTCAGATATAATTAGCAGCATAATATAATATATTTAATTTTCGTAATCAATTCAAAATAATTTCACTTTAAACGTTTCAACAACTTGACAGTTATCTTGTTTGATCTGATATCCACGAGTACATAAGAAACTTCAATTAACCTTCAAAATAAATTTTTCTACTCCTGTAACTAAAGTGCCATTTAACATACTAACATACACGTCGCTAAGTGACCTTTTAATCATGCCTTCATAACCTATGACTAAAGAGCCTCTTAGTCATGAGCTGAAGTTGGCAACGATGTTTTAGTCATGGGGTGAAGTTAGGTTCAAATACTATTTGCTTTATTAGCCACAGCCAAAACTAAAATCAAGTTAGTTTTAAACCGTCACTTTGACGTTTGTCAAGTATAATTTAACCTAATATAATAAATGTCAAAATTTTAATGAAATACTATGATGTTATATTCTTTAAATTTGTGATCGTAGAAAAAGTATAGTGTGCAACTCGTTTTATAAACTTATTAGTCACTCATTTTATTAAACACTCGCTCCGCTGCGCTTCGCTCGTGATTAATAAAATTCGTGACTAAAATGACGTTTATAAAACTTGATACATAATATACTATTTTCTACGACCACCACTAAAAGTAGGCCTTTTAGGCTAGCTTTTTTCACTAAAAGTGATATTTTATAATTTAGCGTGTTTAAAATAAGATCAGCTGTTTACTTTTAGCACATGTGATATAAAGTGAAGTGAGGTTATAAAATTACAATTTCGAACTGGAAGTGAGGTTGTAAAGTTATTCTAGTTATTTCTTGCGTTAGGGGTAAAGTGTTTTTTAAATAATTAAAGTGATGAATAGAGTCAGATGTGTACTATTTTAATTGCCTTTGATAACTGACTATGACAGTACTGGCTACACAAACATTTACCTGCGCGTCAAGGCCATCTCTTTATTATGACATAAATTATAACTGTCATAAGTGCAAACCTTTATTAAATCGACATTTATGGATTAAGAACAGGAAATTTAAGGTCATAGAAAAAATATTGTATGCAAACTGTTGCTAAAAGTGTTATTGCACTCGACATGTTATGAAACTCAGCCTTCGGCTTCGTTTCATAATTTTCATGTCTCGTGCATAAACATCAACTTTTAGCACTTGTTGCATAAATAACTATTAATGACTTGATCCAAAAATACTTTGACAATTTTATTTTATAATTATTTTTAACCTAAATACAATAACCAAAATATAATTTTTCTCCAACCACACGAATAAGGCGCCATATTGTCGAATAATTTTGTACAAAATGTAAGTCATTTCGGGATGTTCACCAATTACCTTGGCAACTGTACACTTTTCGATTCATATTTGCACTAGTACAAAAATGGATGCAAGATAGGGTTTTACATGTAAAATTTTATATAAAACACAAACGCTTCGGCAATATTCGGCAATCGCCGTCGTTGTTATAATTTTCCCGTATAGTGATTGTTTATTTGCGCCATGACAGTTCTACAATATGACCTACAATGTTTGATTCTAAATTATAAGTCATATTACCGAATTTATCAGTAGTTGGAGAAAAAATAGTATGTTTCATTCGCACAAAAAATGCGTTTTCGGGACGCGTAAGACTCGCCGGACTCCACTGCGCGTCGTCCGGCGATCTGCCTTACTTGTCCCGAAATCATTAATTTTTTGTACTAATTAAACAAATAACTATTCCAAATACAAAAACCTAATATGTCCAAGTACCTGGTTTAACGTTGAATTTAGACAATAATTTCATCAACTAAATAAAACGCTACTAAATCTAATTATAAAGTATTTTATGGTCACACCAAATCAAACTTGGTTAGATAACCCACATTACTTAATATTCTTATTCTTTATCATAGAAAACCAAGCCATTGGCACAATACACAATAACGCATTGGGGACATTTTCGTTTCCGTAGCGTAAATACCATTAGAATTACTCGTATTACATGTTTATTCACAATTGAAAGGTTTGAACTCTCAACGTGATTTTTTAACACATTCCAAGTCAATATTATTTTTTATATTATTTATCACTCCTAGTAACCCTCTTTCTATCTCAACTACCACTAACTATTAATACGATTGTTCTTGCAATATAATTCGTTAACTGACTGGATTTAAAATATTAATAATTCATGCGCTTGCATGTTGCGTTACAATCTATTAAAAGTAATCCATCAAAAATTATCCCATGGGTAATAAACTAATTCTGTGTATAATATCCCAAACAGTTAAAATAGTTTTCTTAAACAACATTGTGGTTGCATATCCTGAATTAAGGTTTTCCAAAATTTTCGACCATGAGATTATATTCTGTTCTTCAATTTTTTCCAGTCCGCGCTGATGTACGAAACACTATGAGAAATAAATTTCTGATTTAGCATTTCAATGAATTTGGGTCCATCGCTATTTAACTATTTATGGTCCAGCTTCGCTCGTGGAAAGTGGATGATGTTCTTCTAAGCAGTGTTTGTGGTGATTTCTCAAAGACATTTTGTAAAATTATACTTGAAATCAAGCACATAACTCCGCCTGCGTCAGTTACTCTGTGGATTGCGTAACGTAGTAGCCGTAGTTGCCGGTCTCAAGCCCGGAGAAGGAGGAGGAGGGTTTCCGGGCGAGTCTAGCAACCTACCCGGGGTAAAATAATATACAGATGTATATTTTGTTGTGATAGCATCTCAAGACTGCTAGTTTGTTTGTGAAAGTTCATCATACCTAGGGATTTGGTTATGGAAAATAAAAATACCTAATTATTAAAACTCACAAAGATGAATTTAAGTAGTAAAAGAACAGCAGAATTATACAAAATGTATTTAATAAATTAAATACTAAAATTCAACTCCAGCGATACAATTAATGTTTCTACAGAAAGGTTCTTACAAATGGATTAAATAATGCTTGAATTAGTGAGAATAGTTGTCGGGTAATATTGGAGTTCAATTCATAATTAATATTAGATAACAATTAGAATAATCTATAAGATAGCTTGAATTAAGGTGAAAAGCAAAAGTCGAATAATTATTTGAAAAAATAATTTAAGATGTCCAATACGAATAAATTGTGCTAATATATAATCCAGGAGTGTATATTTGACAAAAACTGGTGATTTATATAAAAATAACAACCACATTTTTACTTCCTTTTACTATAAAGGAAGTATTGGATTCACCCCAAAAATTCGAAATTGAGTTTTCAACGGATCTTCACGTTTTAGAGTCCTCTGATCCCAAAAAACATATTTTTTTTCATTGGTCTGTCTGTGTGTGTGTGTGTCTGTCTGTGTGTCTGTGAACAGAATATCTCAAAAACGAAAAGAGGTATGGCATTGGAACTTCATATATAAGTTTTGTGTACTATCTAGATGCGACAGCAAGCTTAAGAAGAAAATCGCATAACCGGAAGTAGGTGTTTACTCTTGTGATTTTTCAGTTTTTTTCGATTTTTTCAAAAACGGCTCTAACGATTTTTTTTAAACTTTACATTTTTATTACATTTTTAATGTGTATTGATGTGAGATAGGTGATTTTCCAGTTGAATACTTCTAAAGTGGGTTTCTTTTGTTTTTTTTTCTATTTTTTTTATTAACTCCTATTTTAAATAAAACACCCGGTATATTATTACATTTTTGAATTCACCTTAAAATTCTAGAGAAAATTTGTCTCTTCAACTAACGCTCTATTTTGTACCGTTTTTGTAGAATTTGTAATTTTTGAAAATTTTTGACAAATGGTTAAAAATTAAAACTGAAATTTTTTATTAATTATAAGATCACTGTAAAAGGAAGTTGTGTGAGTGTATCACACCAGATTTTTATTCTAAAATGTAAACGTGTTTTTGATAAAAAGCAAAATTTGAAAATAAAAGCCATTTTATTAAATTCTTTATTCATCTAATTGATATATAAAAGGGGGTATTAAAGAGTAAGTTAACGAGATGAAAGAAAAGTGAATTTGTAAACAAACGGTATAATGGACTAATGGAGAAAGAATTGAATGGTAGTACTACAAGAAGAAGTTGGCCTGCTACAATCTAGAAAATAGTTTTTTTCTGAAATTGGTAATGGAAGTCTAAGTTTCATTTTCGACATTTACAGCTCAATTAGATTAGAGGATGTTGTACCGAGTTTATTTTTGGTTTGTTACATCTGAATTGGATAAAAGGAATTGCATTTACTTGTGGTGGACATCGTTCAGCCTCTTCTTGGAAGTTATAAGTATCTTGTGAGATTTGGATAAACGTCATTTCAGTCACTGGTGGGGCGTTGCAGTCGTTAGTAGTTATTTATATCTACACTTGAGCTAAGCTTGAATACAGTTGCTACGCAGTTAAAAGTAAGGCGATTCCTGCAGAGCGGGAGCTTGAAGTGTTGGTGTTCATATTGAAGCTGCATAAAGAGCAATTAAGAACAACGGGTGTTGCAATTAGTTAAGGGGGTTGTACTTGCATGGGCGTTCCGGAACATCTGTGAGCAGACGGATCAAGCTTGGTTGAACGAAGAGGCTGATCGGAGTAAACTAGCTGCAAATATTTGTTAAAAAGTAATAAGTTATAATAAAGTGAATAAGGTATTTGAATACACTACTTACATTTTTCATGTTTTAAAATGATAAAAATTGTAACAAATATAATTTCGACTGACCTTTCACTTTCATGATTTTTGACGTTGACAGTTGTAGAACTGTCATATTTTTTTAAGTAAGAGTTTTTGTACTAATCAACTATGAAGTGTAATAATTTTGATAGTGCATGGAACCTAACCTGATTTGAGAGTGGTTGTGTTAATTGAACTAGCAAAATTAATAAACGCAACAATCAATAATTTATATAAAAGGGCATATATTTTACATAAAATCATCTAAACAGAAATTTGTTTCAATCTAAAAATAATACCATACCAGCTTATATAGTCTTTGTTCTACTCGAGCTAGTTGAATTAAATAAACTAAATAGCATCAGTAAGTAAAGATTTGGGCATAATAATATATTGCTCACAGAACTGCTACAAAGGCCTCGAATAATATGACTGCCTCAAAAATGACGAACAATGCGCGGAAGAGGAATAAACGCAAATGGAAAGGAAATATATTGAGATCTGCCTGCTGGAATATCATGTCATGGAACAAGAGAGATCAATAGAAATAGAACCAAAATAAAATAGATCTATGTGCACTGGCCGAAACCAAAAAGAAGAAAGAAGGCACTTCCAAGTACCAAAACTATGTACTAATATATAGCGGAAAGAATAAAGAAGATAGAAGATATTCGGGGGTAGGGTTCTTACTACATGAGAAATTTGAAACACATATTACTGCCATAAAATATGTGAACAACAGAATATTAAAAATAACGCTACAACTGGGAAAAAAAGCAATGCGTTTCATACCTCAATACGCACCAGATGCTAGCCAACTCGAAGAAGAGGCAGAAAAGTTCTACAAAGATTTACAAAGCGAAATAGACGAAACACCAAAAACTGAAAGAATAGCAATCTTAGGAGACACGAACGCTAGATAAGGAAACCATATAATCGATGGCGTGAAACAGAGATTCAACGAAGAAACGCCTAATGAAAGAGGAGAAATGCTTATAGAATTCTGTACACATAACGCATTACGAATAAACAGTACCTTTCATCCTCATAAATTACAACAAAAATATACATGGT